>JANHFX010026294.1:7053-27453 GCA_027560015.1 Chloroceryle amazona
CAGCCCCCCTGGCTCTGTTCCTGTGTGGGCTGCCCTGGGTGCCCCTGCTCTGGCAGGGGGGTTGGACTCGCTGAGCTCCAGAGCTCCCTCCCAACCCCACCATTCTGGGATTCTATGATTTTCCATACACAAACACTGCACAGAATTCCTGTGACTCAAGGTCCCAGAAACCGAGTGCTGGATTTCACAAGGCAACTTTCTCCTAGACTTAATAGAGCATGGGGAGGTGGAGGAAGTAGTTGCATCATTTATTTTTAGGTGCCTAACTCTGTTTCTAGGCAATAGAGACAAGTACTTCAGTCCTAAGTACCTTGAGTAGGAGACTAACTGCTGACTAATTGAAGTTCTTGTCTCATTGATTGGAAATTCTCATGCAAAGAACAAAGATCCAGGAGAGATTTGAGTTCAGAAAGTATGTGTTTGGTTTGTGAGTGTGTATAGGGAGTGTTGCTCCTTCTGCTGCTTGGTTTAGCTGACTCTGAGGTGAAAAGGTGTCCCTCTTGCCTAATACTTGAATTTGGTTTGCTCAGGATGCTGATAATAATAGTATAATAACAGAGTGCTCACTCTCTGGGGTCACGCTTGCTGAAACTTATCTTCATAGTTCCCCAACATGCTGGGGCTCAGTGACTTGTTTTAGCAAAGAGATAAAGGTGAGAAAGGAGGAACAGTTAAATGAAAAAAAGTTAATTCAGTTAATCAGGTGAAGAATCAGTAGTGTCTCACTCTCTGCTTCTCTGTAGACGAGCCTCCCTACAAAATCAATACACAGGAAAAAAAAAATAACATGCTGATTTCCCAGGGTTGAGACTAACCAGGTAGTATTACCTTGGAATACATAACATTCAGGTTCAATAATCCACACCTCTGAGGCTGGAACAGTGTTCCTTTGCTCAGCATCTGTGGTTGATTCCTTCCTGCAGAGGCTTCTTATTCTACCACATGAGAAACACACCTTAGAAATTAGTTGTGAAAGCTACTTATCTTAAAAGACAACTTTTAAATGAAAAGAGCTATATAACTGGATTTTATCCCTTTTGTTCAGCACCATGTGGGAGAGTGTCTTAGAGAGCTGAACTATAAATGTTCTGGTGATGGAGAAACCAGAAATGAATTGTTGTTCCTTGCAATTTGTAACTCCCACTCTACAGTAGACCAGAACAGAAAACTCCCAAGTCATCAGAATTGGCCAGAACTGCAGCAGTTCTCTCAAATTGAGTGTCTGGTGTGATGCATGGTCTTCAAAAAAATAAATTAAAAAAAAGTTGGACACTAGGCAGCAAATGCAGGGTGTTTTGCACGATGCTGTTCCAAACCTGTGTGAAGGGTATTTTATGACTCTTCACGGGAGGAGCAGGAAGCCTTTAGGAAAGGAATTGGTCAATGAACTGGAAAGATGTGCAGCTCCATGTGTTAGATCAAGGGAATTTGGCCAGAAAGGCTCTTGCTAGATGTGTGTGAGTATCAGAGCAACTTCACTAACTTCACAGAAGTTTGTGCAGTGACCTTTCTAGAAGGAGGAAAGTTATTGATGACCTGTGCTAACTTCCAGCAGCTTCTTAGGTCCAAAAAGTACGTTCCAAATCCTTGAAGGCTTTTATGTTAGCACCTGGCAGTCACTACTGGACAGCAGAAGCAGTGGGAATTCTCTCTTTAAAGACTTCAGATGGACCAGTGTGCACATGTAATCCCCTTCCTGACCTGTGTCCAAAAATATTATTAGAGCCAAGTAGGGGAGGATAAATTCATTTTGTTAAAACTGCTGACCTTTCATATTTCAGTTTCATCCCACGTAAGAACAGAAGCAAAAGCTTTCTCTGAAAGCAAATGACATCAGCCTGTCTACTTGGTGATTTCATGAGTGTTTTCATGCAGGTCTAGCCTTGCTCTACTCCTCTAATGCAGGCCCACCAGCTTGCTTGGAAATAGCACACGACTAAAAAACTTTGGACAGAAGCTTGTGCTAAAACCTGTTGAAACTCACACATCACTGCAAGAGAGTTCCCTTCCAAAGTTTCATTGAGCTGCAAATATGCTGATCAGCTGCAATTCACACTCCCCTGGTTTCACCTCCTTTTGTGCATGACTGCTGCACAGTGGATTACATAAGCTCAGAAGTTAATTCTAAGCAGATGGACCTGATTTTACTTGCTCTTTTTTTTTTTTTTGCCAGCCCATCCATTCCTGTGCCAGCAAGAAATCCAGCCACATTGGGAAACATCCTTCTTTTACTTCTATACAAGGCAAACCAATGCGCTTCTGCTGTAGCATTTACTTTTTGGCCCCTGCAACCTAAATTGATGCTTTCAACCACCAGCTGCCATGGCTTTCACTTTAGGTCAGTGTTTAAATGGTTCCCAAGATTTTATGTCCATTGAGCAAACAGTGGATTCATGTTTTCATGCTGTAAAACTTCTCCTGTTTTCTGGCACTCAGTCTGCCTGTAGTGTTGAGCTCTTCAGGGCAGACCAGTTTGTCCTGGTCATCTGGGAAGCACCTTCTACTAAGGACTGAGCTGTGAGGTTAAAGTACAGACAGCATGGACCCAAACATCCATGCTGGGAAGACATTTTTCTATGGAAATAGCCAGGTTTGACACATAAAAATAAGGGTAATGTTAGCAAAATCAATAGACTAGCAGTTCAAAATGGAGGAAAAACTGCAAAATTTCTTTAAAATACTGAAGTAGTTAATATAATTAAAAGAAAAATTAAACTTTCTGGGATAATTGTTTCAGCTTGTAACAGTTGATTATTTTCCTCCACAACTGATTCCCCAAAACTGTTGAAATTTGGTCTTTTTGGCCATCCAGCCCTGGGATTTGTGCACATTCTATGGTCTATGAGATGTTCAAATTTCTCCTGTTCTCCTCATTCACTCTAGAAAGGGGCCACCTACACTTGCTACCAAAGCATCACTCTTCACACTTCTCTCTTCTCTCTGAGGTTTCTGCAATATGATGTATTGAGGACATGTCTGCTGTGTCATTGTTATAGTGAAACACAGAAATCAGCTCCTTTAGCCCAGCAAAGTGCATCCTGTTCTTCCATCTGTGACCTTCCCTTCGTGCTCTAGCACCAGGACAGGAGTTAACTTCATCACATCCTTGGTGACCATTCACTGCTCACACATTTCTACTCCCATACTCTTGATGATTCATTGTTCTCCTTCATGGAAATCACAGAGCATCTGGAATAAAATCTTGGAAGCCTCTAGTTTGTAAGCAGGGGTCCAACTTAAGGGGTTAAAAGATACAGGGAACTGATGCTGCGATATAGAGCCTTCCATAACTGCCTTAGTTCTGGCTCACATTTTGCAAGAGCAGGAGTCACACCCACCCTTCAACTATCGGATGTCTTGCAGCAAAGCAATGTATGGCATCAAAACTCCAGAGGCAGCTTCAACTTTGCAATATTAGAAAGCCCCCTGAATATTAAAAAACCCCAAACAAAAAACCAGCCCCTGTGAAATGGGAAAATGTTATTTTACTGGGGTGGGGAGGAAGCTGAGACACGGAGATTAAATAATGTCTTCTGGAGGCATAACCATTCGTCCCAGCCATCCCAAATAACCTTCTGTTCTGCCCTCGTGGCTTTTTCTTTCTTGTTGGTGCCTCCTGTCTGCAGCCATCTATAAAACTGCTGCTGCTTTAGGTTCTCAGCAAGACTTAGAGCAGCTGGTCTGTGCAGAGTAATGACCCTGTCACAGTCAAACGTAGTGCCTATAACTTCAGTGCTGAGGAACACTGGCAAGGTACACAGGGCTCTTGCTGCTACACTTTGTGTTGTTAGACTTACTCTTTGGATATGAACTTGTATTCATTTCTTCCCGTGTGCTATAACATATTTCACAAACACGATGTTTATTAGAGATCAAGATGAAAAACAGTGGAGCAGTATGGGAAGGAAAAGATTTATGGTTGAGGTACCAGGCTGAGGATGGGGAGAGCAGAGCTCTCTATTTTGAGTAAGGTCTCTGCTTTGGTTGTAAAATGGAGATTAAATTATCATTCTTTAGGGCTACTCCTAAACTAGAGTAAAGCATCTGTGAGGCTTTATGATCAGAACAGAGCAGACAACATAATACTCAGGACTATGTTGGTGCTTTCTTTTTTTATTTATATCATCCATCATCTTATTGGCCACTTCATCCCCACATCCCAGCAGCTGCTTTTATAGTCCTCCTGCCACCGTGGAGCCGTCGCTGCCTGGACATGAAGGTCCATGCTCAGGAGGTGAGACAGGCTGTTCTGTGAGCGTTCGCTAGCTTGGGCTGAAGGTCTGAAATCACTTCTGGTGCAGAGAGCAGGAGGAAGGAATGAAGTCACTGCTATTCTGAAATGTCTGTATTGTTAGCAAAGTGAATTGTTATATCGAAGGTGGTGTATTAGGAATCCCTGTGTTTTAAAGGAAGGTAGTCTTCTGAGCTGGTCATTTGTGGTTAGCTAAAATTTCACTGTAACTCCATTAAGAAAATCTCTAAATGGAGAAGGAGAAACAATTAAAATGCTTCTATTATGTTAAAGCAGGGGAAGGGAGTGGAACAACAGTGCAAGCTCTTCTAGGTTTCAGATTCAATTTAGTTTTTATTATTTGGAATAAATGAGAAGTCTGTCATTAGAAGATTCATTAGTGTTTCTGGTGGTTCCTGCATTCTTGTCTACAGCGTTCGTGTGACCAGATGACTGCAGTGCCTGGCTGCAGGCGCAGGGGGTTGCCTGACTCCACAGGCATTCCTAACTGGCTGCAAACCCATCAAATACCCGCTGAAAACAACAGCCTGAAATTGCTACCTAAGCAAAATCAGTCTTTTTGCCCCAGGAGAGCAAGCCTGATGGCTACATCAGTGAAAAGGTTACAGCTGCAGCTTTGTTCACAAAAAGCACAGATGGAGAACGCCAACACCATCTCTCAGCTCTGCTTGCAGCATCATTCTCTCTGGTTTTATTCTCTATTTTGCTGATGTTTGTAAAGTTTCTCCAGAGGCAGGGGTTCAATGACTCCCAGCGGGAGTCAATCTTGCTGTCTACACCAGGCCATTTCTCTTTATTCTTGACTAGGGTGCTGACCATCCTGAGCACGGAGCCTGCCACATCAAGGTAGCACGTTTGACTACAAATCTTCTTAGGAAGTCTGCCTCCTTTCCTGGTGATCTAGAAAATTGCATTTCATATGTAGATATCTTCCTTGGCTGCTTTGAAACAGTGCCTGGCTATTACAGTAAATATCTTCTGGGGTGAAAAACAACCTAAGCAGGGAGCTAAGCAAAATTACTAACACCCTGCAGTCAAGCAGGGGCTGAATTTACTTTGAATTCCTCTGGTTTTCTAATGCAGGTTTCACTGTAGGAAATGGATTAAGCGATGTCCATGAGGCATATAAGAGAGAAAAGTAACGTATCCATTTTCATGAACTATTGCTACTTTAAAGATACTCTCGGGGTACTGGTATGTTTGGGAATTATGGTTTTGCTGGTTAGCAGCCAGGCGCAGCGGTAAGCTTGGATGAGCCTGGCTTTCTAGAAGAGCAGTGGGTTATAGCTGTCCCAATTTCTTGTTCTGCATTCAAAGATATTTCCTGACGTTGCCTCATCTGACGTGGAATTTGCCCACGGCCCAAAACATCAAGGTCAGGAAAGTGCACAATTGAGATGCTTGTCAAGGCCTCCTGCCTGGGCTGAATTCAGAACCCCCATAAAGATTGCTCCTGAAACAAGGGTGATTTCTCCTGGCTCACATTCTGAGATTGATGCCTAGAAGTCAAAATGGGGTTCCGCTGACAGGCATGGGGAGAATGGATAGTCAGAGCAAAATGCAGTCTACTGCAGTTACCTATTTTTAGACCGAAGGGAAAATAGCTGGTTCCAGAGTTTAGCTGAGATGCACATTACTGGCCTGACTTTCGTTTACCCTGAGGACTCCCACCTTGGATGAAGCAGGGAGTGGTTTGGGTTTTATTAATATGAGACAGTGAGAAAGGATATAATAGGGCACAGGGTCAGCAAGGACCGAGTACTTGGCAACTAGAAGAGTTTTGCAAAGCCTGTGGTTTAACCCCGGGTGAATTAAATTTTCCTGAGTATTCTTCAAAAGCAAACCTCATTGCCTTGCAGCAGCGATGCTCACAGAGCCCATGTGTAGACAAGCAGAATTGTATCAGTGACTGCTGACCAGCTCTGCCTCCAGCCAGACCCTTCCAGCCTGCACGGAGGTGAGGAGGAGAATTAAATTGCAAAATATCACTTTTTCTTTTTTTTCCAGGACTGAAGGGGATGCTCCTTTCAGATCCTCTCACTGCAGATCCTCTATAGCCCATTCCTGCTCTTGGCATCTCTCCTGTTCTGTTGTGATCTGGTTCCAGATTCCTATATGCTGGTGGTGCCTGTATTTGCATCCTAATTGTTACCTTGCCAAACAAACATATTAATTAACGTTCTTCACCGTTCTACCCCTGTGTGCCTGGCAGATTTCCACAGATACTTTTAGCCTGGTCTCTCTTTTCTTTTAGCCTGTTGCATAGCTAAGTAAAAAAGGCAGCTTTGAGATGGAGGATGTGTTCTGTGGTGCATATTATTATAATTACAGCAGCTTTTTCTTTCCCAAGGTATCATATATCAGCAGTCTGTTCACATTCAGGTTCTAATTAACAGTACAGCTTAGGAAAGGTCTTAAAATGGCTGCATGGTGATTTCAGCCAATCTATCTATTTAAGGTTGGATTCAGCCTCCCGGGAGGTGCAGGAGGGGCAAATTGGCCCATGTTTCTAATAACTTCTTCCTTTGCGAAAGCAGGGAACTATTTTTCTTCTAGGCTCTTTCCATCAGTAGATATTGATCACTTAACAAAGCCAGTATTTCAGCTACGAAAGGCCTTTGATTAAAATTTCACTTGGCAGACTCTTGGATTAGATATTTTATCATCATCATGAACACTAGAGCCCCATAATATGAAAAAGGAAATGAAATGAGGAGGCAGTAACCTGGAGTAAGAAGTGGAAAATTATATATTAAATGCCAGACACATACTCTTAGATACTACTGTGCCACTTTACATATTGTACAGTCAATTAGATTTCATAGGGATGTCACTGCAGAAAAATCTCCGGGGCTAAAAAGATTCTCTTTAATCTAAGCATCCTGAATAGTGCTTGTAAATCTTACTGGTTTTGTTAAGGGGCCGTAAATTTTCTGCTATGTTCTTGCTGTAATTGGAATTCTCCCTGCCTTAGAAAATGGAGTTTGTTTTGAATGGGAATCAAACCGTCTGCTACAAAATCTGCTCTGGTATAGCTGAAGTTTCAGCTTTCTCTGTTTTTATCAGAAAACTCCCCACCACGTAGGGAGATAGTTGATAGTATGGATAAATGCTACTGGAGATGAGTCAGCTGCAGAGGAGGGAGGAGATGACTGTTCAAGTAACTTGGTGTCAAAAGGAAAGAAAAAAAAACAACCAAAAAAACCCAACAACAACAACAAAACCCACAACCAACCAAAATAAAAGAAATAAACCAAACAAAACCCCAAACACTTTTGAGACTCAACAAAAAGGAAGAAAGCAGCACTTGAACTGCAAGGCAGCAGTGATGATCAGAGATGACAAAGGAAGAATTTTGCTGTGGTTTGTTGTTTTTTTTAATATGCAAGAACAAGGGAAAAATTAATCTCTTACAAATGATCCATCCTGGCACTTAGAGGCTACCGATGATGTCTAGGGGGGTGGTTAAGTCCTTTCTCATGTGGTTCCTTAGGCTGTTTCAGCAAGGAACTCTTTCAGGGATGATACAAGTAATGCAGCATTGAGCTGAATAATGCATTTGGTTAAGTGTCCTTCTCCAAAGCAATATCCGTTTTTAAGTTCATGGTAAATAGTTACAAGCACAGTCATTCAGAGAGAATGAAGTAGTAGAAATCAGGTGATAGAAGACTTCAAAATCTTCTGCCATTTCCTTCAGTAAAGGGACTGATTTGGGACCTCCAAGCTCTAGAAGCTTGAAAATTACTCAGGAGAAATGTGATCATCTCTCACCACAAAGCCAAGGTGGTGTTGAGGAGGACATGAAAGAAAGCAGACACATGACAGAATGCACTTCAAGTTATCAACAAAGAGTAAATTATTTTGTTTCCTGCGTTGCTCCCAAGTGCTGACATGTTAAGTTAGCAAAAATGGAAGAAGTTGGGTTCAACAAAAGGTAGTAAGTGCCACTTCTTAGTTATTCTGTCCCAGGCAAGTAAAATTAGTATATGAATCTGTCATTGCACCTATCTCTGCAATACATGTGCTTACAGCTGACCTACTTAATTCAGTAGCCTTGATAATCAACAGACAGAATGGGAAAACCTCTAACTTTTATCAACAAACTGAAAGTCCCACAGCTTCCATTATTTCTCCCACTCTGTGGGAAAATAATTAAGCAAAACCAACAGTTTCCTGACTGGGGGGATCTCGTCTGACCTCAGTTACAGCATGGGAAAGATGGAAATATTTTATTGTTCTGTTTAGACTAGATAGAATAGATTGTAGGCAGGTTGTATTTGATTTACAAGGGCTAGAAGACAATATTAACTAAGTCAACTAATTATGAGCTTTAAATTACCTTGTTAGGCACAGCCCTTTTGTGTTTTAGCATTCCAAAATAAATCATCCCATTTTTGTTGCTACTCCCCTGTTACAGTCCAAAGTAAACCTCAGTGAAGAACCTCAAGTGGCCAAGCAAGAAGGAAGGTATTAGAAAAGGCATTGCGAAAGTATGGAGAAACCAAGGCTGATAGGCAGAAAAGTAATAAACAACAATTCAGGTTCTTATACCTGGATCCCCAAAGCTGATTGTTTGTATTCAGCCCAAAAATGTAACGGACTGAACTGAATTTAGTCTGTGACATTTTTCCCTTTGTTGCCTTATTAGTTTGGAAGCAAAGCTATAGCTGTTGGATGGCTACTCAAAACCCTTAACAGTTTTCCCTCTGGGCTTTAATAATTAAACCCATTCAATGAAATGAATTCATTGCAGTGCTAAGACAAGGTGGTTTCAAACCCACCAGATTTCATGTTGATTAAAATTTTTCCCTGGGCAGTGATAAGCAGCCAACAGCTGACTCAGAGTTTCTTGTTAAGTAGGATTTGAGTACTTAATTCTCATATTTGTGGGGAGAAAAGCCCAACATTGTTATAGAGGAAGAGGTCAACAGATGCACAACCAGAAGCCGCTATTTAATCTACCTTAAGGCCAGCTTTAAGTGTAGCTGTGTCTTCAAAATGGTTGTAGCTCGGGGTAGGATATTTTGAAACCCAAAGTGCTCACTCTTAGCAAAATCACCCTCGCTGAGCTTTAAGACAGGTGGGGGAAGAGATAGGCTGACAGGATTATACCCGCCTGAAAGGTTAAGCTTGTCAGAAAGCAAGCTGAAACACACTGCTTTAGCTTTGCCCTTTGTTGAGGTAAATATTTATTGGCCCCTGAAATAGAAACCTGCACGTTCATTGCAGAATGCTCCCAAATTCATACAGAAGACTCTGGAAGAAGCAACAAATGCACCAGCACAGGCTGCCCAGACTTTCATTTGTTTCTCTCCCCATTTCTCTTCACAGCTTACAATGGCTTTATGATAGCACAGCTACAAATAAGTTGGCTGTTCATCCACCGTGAAATGATTTTTTTTTTTTTGAAATTTGTATCCATTATCCACATCGGAAGAGGCTCCGCTCTTCTTGTTTATTGTGCTAGCGAAAGAGCTCGCAGTAACACAAAGATTATTGACAAGGGTAGCTGGGTGTCGTCTCGTTTCCCTAACTCCTCGGAGCTTCTTTGCAACAGCGATGCCAGCTTCTTAAAAATGTTTGTCAGCCTCATCTTCTCTCAACTAATTAGTTGGGTATAATGGTCTTGCCTGAAGCATCAGATAAAAGAGTATGGATTTTGTTCACGACTGGCATTCGAGTCTGGTTTCTCTAGCAAGAAAACTTGTGGTACTGTAGGAAACCAACTAGGATTTTCTTCTGTGCTTTCCAAACTTGTGCCTCAATATTTTTATGAGACAGCAGATGATGCAATTCTTGCGGTCACATTCAATCTGAAGTCCAAACTGGCAGATACTTGCATGTTTTACCAAGCTTATGCCTCAAATATATCTACTGTGGGTCATGGGACGGAGCCTGGGTGATGAGGTAATGCTGGTGGTGTTCACAGAGCAAAAATGAGCCATTTCTTAGCATATCCTACTCACATGAGTAGTTCCACTCTATAGACAGCTCTTCTATTAGTGACTGCTTGCTCGTGGAAAGTATTTTGGGAAGTTCATAGCTCCTGCTCTAGCATCTTCACAATACCTGTGTGTGAATTTCCAGTCCTAACCATAAATCTGGCATATCTCAATGTGGTTTAAATTTAGTTTTCAGTAAAAAATTAGTTTTCAGTAAAAAAAAAAAAGGTATTTTTCTAAATAATATAGTTAAAAATATGCTTTGAAATGCCAACAATGCTGTTTGGTATCATACAGTGCTGCTCTTTCTGAGTAACTGGAAAGTGTAGCTGAAAGCAGATGTGAAGAGTTCAGCCTGGTGCGATTATTTGCACTCGGTGAAAGGCTGAAAGTAAAGATCATAAAGCTAACATTTACATTCCTTCCAATTTAATCATAGACGAAGTCTTTAGCAAATGATTTGACCTTTAACAAAAGGTTTTTTTCAATATTTCTGGAAAATGTAATGATATTCTCCTCTCTTTGATTTACTCTTAGTACTTAGGATTGAATATGAATAATTGTTCTCCATCAGAGTGGGTAGGTGATTTTTCCTGTGAAGTTAAAGCAAATCAGTGAGGCAACTATAATTAATTCCCCATCACTGGTCATTTTACATTGTGTTAAAAAACTCCTGTTGGTAATTTACTTAATGGCAAGCTGGACTTACACTCATTCATATACAGCATAACTAAAACCAATTAACAGCTTGTTTTCATTTACTGGAAAACATTAATCTGAACACTGCATTTTAGTCTCACGTAAAAATACCTGGATGCCTTAATCCAGCAACGAGTTCCTCTTACCAGCTTGAGAACAAGGACATACATCAGCGTGGATTTGCTACAGGCTGGTAAACACCGCGCAGCGCCAGACATTTACGAAGCTACGAGCGCAAGCGGCATTAATCAGCCACTAACAACAGAAATGACAGAGGCTGGCAGTTGAGTTGTGAAATGGGTAGTTTTCTGAGGATGGGGAAATAGCTCAGAAACTTGTGTACAACCACAGGCCTCCTTGCAGCAAAGCAGGAAGGAAATCAAACTTCACCCCCCGTGCCACATTTTAATTTCCGCAGTGTCGCTCCTCGGGAGTATCTGGGACTTGCAGCTCTTCTGATTCAATGAGAAGATGCTAAAACCCAGATGGAGCTGTTCATTTATTTTGTTGCTGCTAACAATGAGATGTAGCAAAGCTTGTCTATATTATTTATAGAAAGAGCTTTCACAATGGTTCGTATGGGACCAGCAGACGCTTCCAACCGCTGCGTGAAGTACTGAATGCCCACAGCTCTCCTGGGCCACTCGCTATTGATCAGCTCATACCACGCTGTGAACAGCTGGTTGGACTAGATTAGAAGTGTGACCTGGGAGGGTTAGATTCTAATAAACCAGTGGAGCCACAAGCTGTAGAGACCAAATGATTCATCTCCTCTGAGCTTTCACGGTACGAACGCTGTCACCCTAAGAGCACGCAAACCAGCAAAGAGGTTTTCTTTGGAGGCAGAGAGACATCTGCTGTAATTAGATTGGGACACAGATGGGACGTGTTGCATTCAGGTTAACTGTCCCTTATTACAATGTATGTTCTTCAGGTGAGCTGCCTTTTGAATCCAGGTGAGCTGCCTTTTGGTGGTAAATATCTAAAGCCTCATACAAAGCTTGCCGACTTATTTTACTGTCCTCATAAGGGTTAGATGGTCCCAGAAGTTCTAAACTAAGCAGTACTCAGGCTTGCAGTGTGACCACAGCCTCGCTGGCCATCTGGCAGTGTCAGGTGAAGTACAGAAAGGCATCTTGCAGAAATAGAGCCAGTCTTGAGAGGACAGCAACCAACATTGATTTGTGATATGCTGTTATTTGAGATATCTCTCTCAGATATTTCAACAGCATATGATAAGGACTCCTTATCCTGGTGAGACTGAAACCTAAAGCAGACAGAAGAAGAGATTAGTTAATGCAGATTGGCATTGTATTACTCAGTTCCTGGTCTGCGGTAGCAGGAGCTGAGCCCTTTTTTCTTCCCACTTTTGTTAGAAATGTGTCTGTAACTGTTGGAAAACCCATTGATGTAACTCACTTAACCACTTCCATCTGTAATACAGCTCTTTTGGAATGTGGAATTTAACTCTTCCCTCCTGCCCAGGGCCTAGCCAACATTTCTTCCCTTCTACAAATTATTTGGCAAGTCTAAATATAAACATAGAAAAATGCTTTAGGTGTCTTCTCCGAGACATCCTACAGCTTGTCCTATTCTAAAGGGATGTAAGAAGCCCATTTCAAGAACAATAACAGAACCAGTTAATTTACAGTTTATTCTTGTTGATCTCTGGGAACTGCTGTGTCTGGAAAATGCACTGCCTTGTACAGAAAACTGGCAGGGAAATTTTTCTTGTTATTTAGAAGAAATTGTCGACTAGATGAATAGAAAGGCTTAAGAAATCCATTAGAAGGTTCAAAACTAGCTGGTTATCTCACGTCATTCTTCTACCTCTGCACTTTGGTGGGAGTGTAAGAGATTTCTGTTGGCATTTAAGAGTCGTGTCTGAAATGGAGGAAGACTGAAGTTGAAAATGGAATTATTAATCTGCAGACTTAAATGAAACCATGTTATGAAATCCTGCTCAAGCTCTTCTCTCTGAAAAGAATGCAAAGTTTAGGAACAGTGAGATGGTAGTAATCTGTTTCAATAGTTATTCCATAGGAGCTATTTTAATCTCTCATTTCACAATCTACAACACAGCGTGACTCATTAATAAATCTAAGTTGTAAACTATGCTCAAAGTTCCTCGGACTCTGTTTCTCTTAAGTGCCTCAGTAGAACAGCTTTGAATGAAAGAAGAGTCCAAGGTCAGGGATTGTGTGGGATGGAAGAAGGGAATAGGCCTTTGCTTGAAAGAGCAGAAGAAAGAGCTATTGAAGAGGGATTTGTGTTGCACCAAAGCCTTTCTCATAGGGAGAGGTTTAAGTAAACATAAATGCACTTTATGGTTCTTTAATGGTGCCAGCAGAAGAGCCAGACCCTCTTCAATGTACAGCGTCCTACAGGCTGCATGGAGAGCCAGAGTACATTCGAACCAACAGAAAAACAACTCTTTCTTTTCCCTACTCCTTCAAAGAAGGGTTGCTCGTCCCTTCTGATCTAATTTCCCATTTTGTTCTGCCTTAGACTGCAACGTGTTGCTTCTCTGTCCACCTCCAGCCCCTTGCAGGGAGACCTCCTTTGCTTTTTTCTACTGGTGTTGCATCAATAGAAATTCATTGACCAGAGTGGAGTTTTGATAATTCTGCTGTTGTAGAATAAGAACTAAATCAAGGCATCAGAGACAAGTGATGAAACTGGAAAAATAAACTTTGGTGTCTAAACCCACTTCAGCTGGGGGTTGTGCAAATGTTTTCAGCAAAAGCAAAGCATAAAGGGAACAAGGAAAATAATCTTGTAGTTGTCCCAGTGCTTTCAGGCAAGGGTTCCCGTGATTCCATGAGCACCAGAGAACTGAAAACATTTCCTAATCCCTTTTTGAAATATTTCACCATATTCAGCTGTGATCCTTAAAGAGAACACTCCCTGGCGAGTAATTTCTCATGTGAAGGAAATCTACTCTTTATATCACCAATAGGTATTTTATTTTGCTTTCCTGAACTCTGGGTCAGCAGCATGAAGGCATTTCTTATCTGTAGAAATTCCCAGGAGAAGTTAGTGACACAAACAGCGGGAGTTTGAGCAGCAGCAAGAGCAGGGGAGCAGCGTGCTCTTCCCATGTTCTCTTGGTGGTTCTGATGACAAGTCTTTGGCATCCCAGGACACTCAGTGGAGCCAAGAGACCATGGGCAAACTTTGCTGTTTCTATTTTTGTGATTTGTAAGTTGGAGGGGTTTTTTTAACAATTTCATGCTCCCTTTTCTGATAGAGCAGAGCTGTTGCACCTTTGTAGTCAACCTTTTCTTGTTGGCTTTCCAGAATTTTATTGTACTGAGCCAGATCCATCCCAGTGCTTACAAGGATGTGAGCTACATTATTTACCATAAAACAAGAGGAAAATACACATAACGTCCCCGTTCCCCTGGCTGCTTTGGCATCAAGGGCCCGTAGATTAATTCTGAGTCCTGCTGGCTGCTTGACAGTAAAATCCTCAAGAATTAACTTCTTCAATAAATTACTGAAATGTGAAAATCATTTGGTACAATCTAGGAGAGCCTTGCCCTCGCCGTTTAAGATTTAACAGTAATTCCTTGCACTCTCTGTTCTCTGGATGAGAGGTGCTGTATAAATATCAGAGGACGTTTATTTCAAGAGAGCTCAACTTTGAAGATGGCAAAGCACCTCTAAGACTGTAGGACTCTGGTTGCACGTCTCTTTTTCCTTCTGTGGCAAATACATTTCCAGTGCCCATTTTCATAATTATTGCCTTCTCCACACCCCTTTCAGAGGTGTAGATTCAGCCAGTTGCATAGATGCGCTTTACACCTGACTTTGCAAACAGCTCTGGTTTATTCTGTAAATATATAATTATTTTTTACTCTGTACTATTCAGGTCACTTCACGGTGGAGGCACCAAATGGCTGGAGGGGGCACTGCTGTGGGATCAGCGTTTTCTCTCCAAGGGGAGGGGGTGACAGGCAGGAGACAGAGTGGAAGCCACATCTCCTTCCCAAGGACATCACTAGTTTTAGTGAATTCTTTTCCCTGCGTATGCCGCCCTGCTCTGTCCCGATCTGTGGTACCTGGGTGTGTGTTGCTTTTAGGAGACGAGTCGTGTGTGTAACAGGAATGCTAAGGAAAATTAATACGTTAGCAACTGACAGAGAAAAATACCAGTATGCTGGACGGCACTGGTGGTAGCTTTTGTTTGCTTTCCAAACATGTTTGCACAAAAGCTGTTCGCCAAGAAAGACGGTAAAAAGGAAAAAAGAGAGAGGGAGTGTTAAATATAGAATTTATTTCTGCATTGTGCTAATATCATCATGAGGATGAGGGTCAACCAGGCAACAGAAACAAGCCATGAAGATCTCCGAGCTGAAGCATGTGACATGAATAGCAAAACCTTAAAGCAATGGCTGCAGTAAATGGTTTGGGACCGGCCGATTGCCGGGGCTGGCTCAGTCAAGGAATGGGTGATGAATATATAATTTCAAAGCAGCTCCATTCCTAAAAACCAATGGCAGAGAGATTTCCGTGTTCAATTCCAGATAATTCAAGGAATGGGATGTTTGAATCCTTTGGGAATTGTGAATACAAGGCTCCTGACACCCACATTATTTACTTCAGCTGGAACAGGTCTATTACTCTTCTAACACATGTAACAGTTCCTACGTCTCTGTGCAGCAGGTTCTTTGTAGCAAGGATTTAACCTTGGATCTTTTAATTTAAAGAACAAGGCTTTACGTCTGCAGTAAAAGATTGAGCTGTTAGTTTACCCTGGCTCAAAGATTTCAGTCAGTAGAGGGTGACTGAATCATCTAAGGAAAGCACAGGCTACCCACTAAATATCACTCCTGGTCCCAGCTCAGAGCCATTGAGTTAGTGGTAGGTTGTGAAAGGTTTTCCCATCATTATATTAACAAAACAATTTCACTGACAGTGATTGAGCCAATCTGTTCTGCCCTGACAGTGAGAAATCTCTTCCCTTGCCAGCAAGGACAATTTGTGTAATTAGACACATGTCAATGAAATGAGGTAAGGAATAAATCAGTGTCAGTGCTTTAAGCCACAGCCCATTTCTTCCACCAACATGAAGTGAAATATCTTCTTGTAATGACATCCTTCACATTTATTGATACTTTTTAGTCCCCAAACCTCCTGCCTTGCCCACAGAGGATTTAAATTCTTGTTTTTTAAAAAACCCACAACCCTCATTTTCCCACTTGTTACAGAAAAATAACCCTTCTGTCCCACCTGAGACTATGGCTGACTGACGTCCAGGACAGCAGTAGGATGGAGAGATGAGAACTGTTGCACCCTTAGCCCACTTTTACCCAAGCATGTAAATGCTTTCTGATAATTGTATGCTCATAGATCCTTCAAGCCCTTATTTCTGCAGGCAAAGAGCCAGTGGACCCACGATAATTATAATTCCTAAATTTAACTTTATGTTGTAGCTCCAACAGATGAATAATGAAGTGAGCCACCTCAGAAGTGACATGGAGGAGAACTAGAAGAATGCAAAAGCTGTTTTTAGTCTAAGAAGACCGGGCCTTTAGTGGTGCATAGTCTAATTATCAATTCCTCTGGGTTTCAATTTTAAACGTATTTGTACCTAGAAACAGAATTGGTGCAGCTTTTCTTGGGTCTGTTCCTGATCCCCTGCTGTGAGAGGTTGTGCATGGCCTGACCAGATGCTACCTCTTGCCAGGAAACAGCCCAGAAACACAAAACACTGTGTCCTCCTGTGTTTTCCAATAGCCTCTTCAGTGTGTCCTAAACTGGGGTGTTGAATGTTTGTCATGAAAAAAAAAAATAAATTGAAACAAATCTACAATTTCCTCCTTTCTCTCTCTCCTTTGTTAGTACTGTTCTGTGAAAAGAGGAGCTGCTGGCAGAGTTCTTTTGAGTTTGCAAGTGCTCTGTCTACAAACGAGGTACAGTGTGGCACTCGCAAGACTTCAGTTGAACTCTTCAGTAGTGACACTGAGAGCATTTAACTGCAACACTCAGAGCTCAAAAGGCCTCCAAGCAGCAAAGCTTTGGTGTTTATAACTCAAAGGCTATCCAAATTCAGGAACAGACATAACTCTTTTATTGAGTGGTGCCCAAGTGTCTGGTTTATTCTGCTCTTTTTAATGTCTGCATCTCTCCTTAGCAAGTTCAAAAAGGGGTGAAATGAAACTCTCTTCTGGCTGGTACCTTGTGGAAACCCCTTTGATCTGATAGACAAAAGTAACTTCATCCTGCTTCACTGAACTTGGCCTTAGACTATTGCAGCTGATCTGATGAAACTTGCTAAAATAAAGCTGAAATCTTAGGACTGGCTTAGCTTAGTGAAACAAAAGAAATCTAGAGTTTTAGCAATCAAGGAGGCCAAATTCTAAAGAACCTGAATTCATTGAAATGTATGCGATTGATTTCAGTGGGAGCAGAAGGTAGCTCAAAAATAGAGTTGATTAATTAACAATAATGATATTTTGGCAGGCTCCTCCTAAGCCACAGAGGAGCAGTCTATGCAATTACCATTGCAAAATCATCATAAATATTTGGCTGCATTTGCTATATTAAATAAAAAGTCTATAGTAGAAAGCTAATGGATTGAGTGAACTCTTTATGCAGAAGAGGGCCCTTGATTAAGCACCGAAGTGCCATGAAGAAGAAACATGACTTCACAGAAGTCCGTGGCAAAATTCCCACAGACTTCACTGGGATGAGATTTCACTTACTGTGACTGTCTGTGAAGGTGGGAACATTTGCCTAATGCTGCTCTTGTGCCAGGATGCTATCAGCTTTGTGAACAAACTGGCATCTGTTCCAGCTTGCCCAGACCTTTAGCTGAAAGCATCTGCTATCTTCCAAACTGAATTCCCAAATCCCTCCTGTCCCAGGTCTGATTGAAATTCTGTGAGTGCATGACTCAAAGTTTTAACTTGGAGCCTGGGGAACAAAACAAAAAGGGAAAACAAACCCAAGTACTAGATTTGAAGTGATGGAAGAGGACAAAACTTGTGGCTACTCTAAGGAAGTTTTGGGTTTCATTAGTTCAACAGCCTGCTAAGTGTTAGTTGCTCAGACTGTTAACTACAGGTGGAAGGAAAATTCTTACTAGGCTGCTCAATAATATAAACCATTTCTAGGCTTAGAATCAAACACCTTTTAGGACTCGTTAATTATCTACATATCTTGTGATCTGCTGTGTTCCCTAGGATAAACATACTGATGTTGTTTCATTGAACAGAATCGCAGAATGGCTTTGGTTGGAAGAGACCTTCAAGAGCATCCAGTCCAACCTTCAACCTAACACTGCAAGCTCACCACTAAACCATGTCCCTGAGCACCAGGTCCACACACCATTCAAACACCTCCAGGGGTGGTGACTCCCCCACTGCCCTGGGCAGCCCACCCCAGTGTTTGATAACCCTGCAGTGAAGAAATGTTGCCCAGTATCCAGCCTGGACCTCCCCTGGAGCAGCCTACAGCCATTCCCTCTGCTCCTGTCACACGTCACCAGGGAGAAGAGGCTGTCCCCCTCCTTGCTCCAACCTCCTTTCAGGTAGTTGTAGAGAGCCAGAAGGTCTCCCCTCAGCCTCTTCCAGACTAAACAACCCCAGCTCCTTTAGCTGCTCCTCACAGGACTTGTGCTCCAGTCCCCTTCACCAGCCTCGCTGCCCTTTTCTGGACATGCTTCAAAGATTGACATTTTTAACCTGGACAAAGCAGAACTTCTCACCTTGACACAGCTAGTCCTGAGAGAACAAGAGTCAAAACCTCCTGGACGTGTGTTGTAGTTCCAGAGGAATGGCCAGGAACACCTCACCCTGCTGTTTCCCAGAACCCAGGCTAGCTCCCCTGCCAGAGTCTCCTGTATCTGGCTGCACATCATCCAGTGCCTGGCTCTTCTTTTGCAGCAGTAATTTCAGTGGGATGGATGATGCTGTTACTCTGCATTGTTAAGATAAAGTCTCATTTATTTCCTATCTCATTGGCACTGAGGGATAATTGAAATAGTCTTGCAGCTTGGCTCTTTATAAAAAATAAGCAGTAAGAGTAGAGAATTTTGTCTTTTGAATTATAATTATGCTCGTCTCTGAACTGTATTTTATTAACCACATCTTATTATCCCCCCAGGTGTTCTGTAACTGCACTAGCAGGGAACTGCTGAATGTATTGTTTGATGATTGACATATGATTTTCTACTGTGTGATTAAGTCAGGGAATATGAGAGAGTGTCCCATACTCCCAAGACTAGCATCTTCAAAATGCTCCTGGAATTCCTTTTAGGTAACAATAACCTGTTGACCGTTGTGGTCCTTGCTGATATTTCAACTGACTTTCAGGAACAATGTAAGATGAATTAATATTTTGTCTAAAGCATTAGGACATTTGATGGCATGACTTGTTTAGTTCCAGATCATGGCAAAAAGTAAGGAAGAGAACCCTGTGATGAGACAAAATTCCTCATCATACAACTTGGGGAAAGCAGAAAAGAAGGGGTTAAGCAGTCAAATTGATGTAGAGGGTGCAAATGAAGAAAATCATGCAGTACTTTTGGAGGCTGTAAAGGGCTTTAAGAGAAGGAAGGGTATTGGTGGGGTGGCCACTGATATTATTTTCAGTTTGCATTTGGAGACAGCGATGCCGTGATCGTGGGTATTGCTGTGGTATGCAATAAAAGATCTCTCCATATCATCCTTCAGCACAGGTTTATTGTCAAGTCTGAATTATAACTAAACACGCTGAGACAGAGAGCAGAAGAGGAGAGAAAGAAGGAAAAGCAGACCAATATTATAAAAAAGCTGTTTGTTAAATGTAGTATTGATCTCTTCCCTCTGAATTTCTCCACATAACGTGTTCAAACTCCCAGTGAAAATGTTTATCCCATTAATATAGCTTCTTGTAGTAAATATGACCAGTTTATGACCGCTCGAGACAATGAAAAGCTAGGAACAATGTAGTGTGGACCCAGCCACTACAGCAAACTAATCGCTTGTGACTGCCACGCAAGCAATGGTGTTAACTACCTCCAGGGTTATTTTTTGACCTCTGGTGTCTGAAAGATTGCAATAAACACTCTTTTGACCCTCTTGTCATTGATGGAAGAGGAAAGGCTTTTTGAGAATGATTCTTCAGCTGCAGACACAATTGAGTGCCTCGTGCACTGGGATATCCTTGCTGGTACACGCTGTACTAAAGGACATCTTGCCCTATGGCTTCTGGCTCTTAGGAATGAAAAGAGGTGTAGACCACGCTTTTCAGAGAGGGCAATCATAGATTTGGGGGAACTTCTAGGATTGTCCAAAGAAGTACAGCTCCAAAGCCAGAAATGCTGCACTCTTAAATCTTCAAACAGGATTCTCAGGCGTGAGCACATACAAGATGCATGGAGTCAAGCTGCTCAGAAGAATATGACCACTGTGCAGCGTTACTCACTGCCAGTAAACAAGGGATCCTGGAATGGTGGGGTTGGGAGGGAGCTCTGGAGAGCAGCGAGTCCAACCCCCCTGCCAGAGCAGGGTCACCCAG
>JANHFX010026294.1:27553-45330 GCA_027560015.1 Chloroceryle amazona
GTGGGGTTGGGAGGGAGCTCTGGAGAGCAGCGAGTCCAACCCCCCTGCCAGAGCAGGGTCACCCAGGGCAGCCCACATAGGAATAGATCCAGGTGGGGCTGGAAAGTCCCCAGAGCAGGAGACTCCACAACCTCTCTGGGCAGCCGGTTCCAGTGCTAAGGGATGTTCTCCCTCACTGCCAGGTCCCGAAGAGGCTATGAAACCAGTGATGTTACAAAGCCAGGTGCAAAGCCAGTCTATAGTTCATGAACTCCTTAGGTACTACTCCAATGAGCTCTGTGTAAGTAAGCTGACTTTAGAAGAAAGAACTGATTAAATCTTGCTGATAGTTTTCTGAGACATCATGAAAATGTATATTGAGGAGGATATCATCATCAAGACAGTCTTGGTTACCACGGCCATTCTGTTATATCTACCCAGGAATGATGAAAACTTCCTAGCAAATCCTTCTGGGCTGGTAAGGATTTGATAGCTGGCCTTTCTCTAGCTAAGCCATTCTCTCAGCATTTAGACCTATGTGTATGCTCTCGTCATGGTGATGTGTCTTGCTTCTGGGTTCTAAAATGAGCAAGATCCTATTAGCAGTGGGAACTGAGCGTGATTGGCTCAAGAATTGGAGATGTTCCAGTTGTGCTAATAATACTTTTTGCTTGGAGACAATAACAATCCAGTTATGTTAATTTTATTTTATTTTTTTTTTTGCCTGGCACATACAGTGTGCAATGTACAATAACGTCCATAAGTGTTTTTATGAGTGCTTAATGCACACACTTAAATTTTGCAAAGCAGCTGTCAGAATTAAATGCATAACAAATCAGATGGTTAATCAGCATGTGAATACGTAAGGAACTGTGTCTGTGAACGAGGCGTGCTATTTTTAAAACCCCGGGGAGCTCTGCCACCAGATGGCCTTTTTTTTTGAGCTATGAGTATTCCTCAAAACAGTTGGGTTTTGGCGTTCTACAATATCTAATAACTTTTAAATACCTCTCTGAAATTGCTCATTCTGTCTGCTAGCTAACACAGCTGATGTGGGCATCCTCAACTCACTAAAGGGAGCCCTTGGTTCGGGTATTTTAAAGGCTGCAGGTGATTATTTGCACATGTAACCGTGTTCTTTTCATTCCTATTCCACGTTGCATGTGTCGTAACCTAAGTCATCTAATATTTTAGGCAGGGATTAATCAAGACTAAGGAAGTTCAACCTTGTAAGTATTTAAAGATAGAAAATCTACTGATTTTAGGACTGAAACACCTAGATAGGAATTAAGTTCCTACATACCTTTGTGGCCCTGGGCATTAAGAATCCAGCTAATTCCTGGAAGCCAGTGTAAACAAATCACATCCTCAGGCTATTTGCAAAATCCTAAGTGGGATTTTGTCATATATAATACAAATTTGATCAAACCATATACAGACTTGAGAGCTAGGATTTTAGAAGGTGTAAAAAAAATATTGCAATGAGAAAATTATATGGAAATATTAATATAATCAACAGAAAACTTATTTTTTGATCAAGAACTAGAAGCTTGTCTTGCATCTGTTAAATATTCAAAGTACACCACAGCATACTTCTACTTATTTCTCTTTGCATTGAAGTCACTTCTGGAACAGGACCGCAGCATCTCATGTAAATATCTTTAGCACTCGTACTCCTAGTTTTGGGATACTGAAGAGTTTTTTCCCCTCCTTTCTTTGTTTTTCTTTGTTTCCCCTTTCTCCCACTGTGACCACGAATCCAGTTTTTGTTGCACATGGTACATGTGTTCCCATGAACAGTTTGGGTTTTGAGAAGCTGCTGTTTTCCAACGGAAACCCGTTTCATGAGAAAATCTCCAACCAGCCCTTTCTCTAACTCCATCCAGTACAACTTCTGTGGGCCCTGATCCAGCAGCAATCACACAAGTATCACCAAAGCTCATCCCTTGGACCTCACAAGAGAGATTCTGACAGCAGAATCTGGCCCACTGGAAGGAGTTACTGGGTTCTGCAAACTATTGAAACTGGCTGTTTTCCACCGGGCATCAGCCATGTGTACCACACACACAATTGTATTAACTTCTGATCGATAAAATACCTCCTGTAGAAGTACCCAAAATCCAGCTTAGGCTTTGGTGGTGGCATTCACAAGCTATCCCAGCTCAGCCTGTTCCTAGACAGAATATTTATTAGGTGAGTTTCTCTCTTATTCTGGGGTGCTGCAGTGCTCTCCCTGTGAGGCCAGGGAAGACTGCCCATGTTATAGTAAATCTCCTCTCTCCTAATGGAAACAGCTGAATATTAGGAAGAATTTCTTTACTGGAAGGGTTGTCAGGCATTGGAACAACCTGTCCAGGGAGGAGGTGGAGTCACCATCTCTGGGGGTGTTTAAGAGCTGGGGAGATGTTGTGCTTAGGGACTTGGCTGAGTGGTTTTGATAGGGCTGGGAAGAAGGTTGGACTTGATGATCCTGAAGGTCTCTTCCAGCCAGAACTATTCTATGATTCTAGGTATAAAGAAACCACTCCAGAAACACAACATGGGAAAGGTGTTATTTTGTTTTTGCTGACAGCTCCTGCTAGCTTTGTTCCCCTAGGGAACGTACAGTCCCTGCATTGACTCTTGGCTCCAAGCAAAGAGCAGCAGACTCAATCAAAATGCTCCTGAAGATAATTTGGCTTCCTATAGAATTAAATCAATTACAGCATTAGTAAGGCTGGTGGGGCTTTGCACAGAGAAGAGAAATGTTACTGCTGAATACAGACCACATACACAACTCACACTTAGCCAGTGCTCCCTCCGTTTTAAAGCTCATTTGATGACTTTGAGGAAAGATAAGGGACTGTAGGTAGGCATCTTTGGCTCATTTTTACCAATTCCAAATGGGCCAAAGGACAGAAGAAAGAGAAGGATGTGCATTGATAAATGTGCTGCACGGCTTTAGGAAGACAATATTTCATCTGAATTAAATTAAGTGGGCTGAATTTCAATTTGGTATCTGTGGGTCAGCTACTGATTTTATTGAAGGCAGCCTGCTCTATAGATTGCATTGATTCTTCAGTTTCCCAGAACACACTTTACTTTCTAATTGTGAGTGTGCACTGGAGCAAAATCAGATTTCAGTTTGCTCTTCATCGGCAGACACACAGTGGAAGAAAACAGAAGTGAAGGCAGAAATTCCCATCAGTGCATAGCAATTGCTTTCCTCTGTATTTGCAAAACAAAAGGCATTGTCTAGAAATGTTCAGCACAAGATTCTGAGAAAGAAAAAGGATGTATTATATACACAAAAGTCTGCTGAAATGACAGCAGCTTTTGCTAAATTTCTTGTTTCTAAATTCTGTCAGACAAAGAAAAATAATCTACATTGCCTCACTATTTTATCATGAAATGAAAAACCAATTATCAAAGCAGAATTTCTTTTAGCGTTGTAAGTGTAATTAAATGCATTTAAAAGGGAAGCAGGGTTTGATTGCTCTGTTGTTCTTTTTCTCTAGCATCATTCACATTTCATTTTCTTCTGCTGCTTTTGACCAGGATTTTTTTTTCCTTAAATATTCTTAAAGAGAAAAGCTGCTCCCTTCCCCACCTAGCAAGCTGTGCTCTGCAAATCAAAGGAGGAGGAGACTGCAGTTCCTGTCCAATGAACTCCAGTTATCATCTCAGACCTATTCATCTGAGCTGTAGTTTTGGCAGATAGTCAGATGTGAAGTGGACTTGGAGTATTTCTAAGTCACAGTCAAACACAAGTGTAAGTGCTTTGCAGCTTAGTTACATGCAGAAAACCAATTTTAATGAAGACTGGGGCGACTCTGTGCTAGTGCATTAAAAATAGGAATACTCTTTCAAACATTTATTTAGGTTTGGGGTTTTTTTTCATAGTAGAGAACTGCAACAGGAAAAGAACAGTATTAGTTATCAGCCACAGGGCTCTCAACCTTTTGGAACAGCACATGTTGTGCACTATGTATATTTACCCATGAAAAAAGTCTGTAGATTCATTTTTTTTTTCTGACATGAAAAATGTTGATGGAAGCACTAAAGGATTAGACTGTCTCTGTGATTTGCTTGCTTAAGTAAACATGAGCCAATACTGTAACCAGATCACATACTTGTGGCGGAGTAAAGTGACTAATTTAATTTTCAGCCACACTGGGAAGAAGCAGAAAAGTGCACCAGGAAATAGACTGAGCTTTCTTTAGTGTGGGAATGAAAACACATGTGGGGCAAATGGGCCTGATGGGGATTTTTGGCCTCATTTTACCTGTCTTAGCCCTTGGGATACATCAAGAAGTATAGCTCGGGATGAGGTTATAAGGATTCTGCAGACAAGTAATAAAATGCAGTTTTATTTCTTCCTTGTAGAGTAGCTCAAGGAAAGCCAAGTCACCAAGGAACTGTAGGAGTGTTGCACTGGGAGGTCAGCTGGGTTCAGTTTCAAGGCTTTTCCTCTAGTCACTGCGGTTGGGTTCTCTACTCTGGGGCGTGGATTTCAACAAAGAAAGGGAACAAGGCATTGAACTGCAGTGCTACTGAGAGGCTGGCTCCAGCCTCATCACAACTAATCTGAACAGGGAATCAATTCTTTAGCAGCTGTGACTTACCCATCTTCTCTCGTGTTTGCAGCAGGGTGTAGAGGATCCTCTGGGGTCGGATCTCTCTCTGACTCTGCTGCCAGGGATGGGAGAAAGGCAATGAGTCAGGAGGCTTCCAAGTCATCCTTTAAGTCATCCTTCCAAGTCATCCTCCAGCATGTTAATGCATAACAGGACAACCTGGTGCCAGAACAGACTGGAGCAGTAGGGTCCCACACCTTTCCACACAGGATGTGCCATTTCAGAATACAGTCCCATTCTGATAAACTATGAGCAGCATTTTAGCAAAATATGTAGAACCTTTGGTCCTACTGACTGAAGAAGTGACAAGTCTTGAAAGACATCACTTCCCTAAAATGATTAGAAGCCAGCAGTAAACACTAATGCTGTGCTTTAAGTCCTGTTTTACAATGTAAATGACTTCATGGATCTGTGAGCAGCAAATTGGATTTTGAGAGGTGGCTTTTTTGCAAGACTGCGGTCAGATTTTACAAACTAATCTCCAATCATTTCAATTTTAAATGACCATTAGTAGCATCTGGCCAACCAAAATAGCCCACCACTCTGGCATTGCATGAAGCACTGAGCAAAACTCACAGTATCTACTGCAAGAGCACGACTTTATTTAGTCTAGGAAAGGATGTCTTGATGCCAGAGCATCGTGCCACAGTCACACAAGAAATCCTTTCTATCCTTGGATAAAATTGAGGCATTTTTTGGCTCCATTTGTGGAATGGATAGGGTGTCTTTGGCAAAGAGGACCTGGGTTTTCATCTCCCTGTTACAAGCAGGAAAAGAGACCCTGGTGCCTAAAGATAAGTAACACGATGCAGTAAATTGATGCGATGAATAAAGGTAAAGAAAAAGAGCAGCACTATCCTGCTGAAGCAATCTTTGCAGCTCCCCTTCACTAAGCACATGTATTGTGGCACTTCCAGGCGGGACTGCGGCTCCACTGCTGTGCAAACACATGGCAAGAGACCCTTCCACTCCAAGAAAGCTTCAATAGTTCAAGTGCAGGAAGGCAGAACAGTATTGTCAGTCCCATTGCACTGGCTGAAGTGTGAAGAGCAGAAATGTCACAGATCTTAGCTAAGGTCATCCAGGCAGCTTTCAGCAGACATGTCCCTTGAGTCCAAGCATTTTTACTTCAAAGTCACTGGAGGTCAAGTTATAAAATATGCTCTTTTCCTCACCAATAGTCCATTCCTTTCTTCAAGTAGGTTTCTGTGCACACACTAGAGGGGATTTAACTGTGAAGTCCAGTAATCATGAGAAATGCAAGCTGAAAATGGCACTTACCAGCTTATTCTGTGTAAAGACAAGAGTAAAAATTGGATGCTACTGCTTCAGCAGAATTACCACCACCACCACCAAGCACATGCTTTAGAAACTGATACTTGTAAGGGCAGTCTGAAGTAAAACCAGACTGTTTGTGCTCAGAAACACAACAGGGCTAAACTGAGATTTCTGACTAAACCAAAGTTCAGGCTTGTCCACCAAGTCCTCAAATTTGACATGTCCACGTGTGGGAGGGTTTGTGTTCATCCAGCTGGGTAAAGATGGGTTTGGACTTAAGCTGCACTTAAATGCAGAAGAAACATTCCCTGTAGTCCCCATCACTTTCAAATAAGTTTTAGGAGACCATGGCTTTCATTCTCGAGGTGCAGATGGGCATCTAATTTCTGTGGATTTTGAGCATCTGAGTGGTAGACCCTTTTGGAACCATCATAAATTTGGAGTACGTCCCGCACTGATATGGAATAAAGCCCTTTATTGTACAGTATTTCACTGTCAACTGGCAAAATATGAGCCTCACAAGAAACTGGACAGTGCTCTAAGCACTTCTTCCCAGGAATGGCATACGGGGCTCTCTGTACTATATTCCTTGTTTGTTTTGCAATGAATAAAACAATCCTGAATCTCTGATGCCTGTTCTCACGCAATGAAACCGCTCCCTGTGCTCCATTAATGACTTCCCAGGGGTGGTGTCAGCCGTTGGATTCTGATCTCTTAAAGCATAGAGGCTTCCCTCTGAAAGAATTATCTAGTTTAATTGGCTTTAAATTGATGGAAGGAAAACTTTCTTATTGCAGTCACATCAACTGAAGACTTACAAGAAATTAACTATGTAACTGGGAAACAGTCAAAAAGAAAACCTAGTATTCTTCCTGCCAATATCAGTCTGCCACTGATGTTGGAAGGACTGAACTTGTACATTCTCATTCTCTGCTTTGACCTCAGCAGTGTTTATAAACACATAAAGGGTGAGTGCCAGGAGGATGGAGCCAGGCTCTTCTCAGTGATGCCCGATGACAGGACAAGGGGCAGTGGGTGGAAGCTGAGGTGTAGGCAGTTCCATGTAAACATGAGGAGGAACCTTTTCACTGTGAGGGTGACAGAGCCTGGAACAGGCTGCCCAGGGGGGTTGTGGAGTCTCCTGCTCTGGAGATATTGAAAACCTGCCTGGATGTGTTCCTGTGTGACCTGGTGGAGGAGATCCTGCTCTGGCAGGGGGTTGGGCTGGATGATCTTTCGAGGTCCCTTCCAGCCCCTGACATTCTGTGATTCTGTGAAGAGAGAGTCCTGTGATAGTGCCTGGAATGTCCCTCATGGGCTGGGATGGCACTGGAGCAGGAGATGATCTAGAGAACTGATCTAGACTAAACCACTGAGATTTAAAGGGTGCAGAGCATCTCTGGTTTTGGTCAAATGCTTTCAAAACCAAACAGCATTTTTATCTGTGGAGCCAGCAAGACATTGCAGGTAGCGTTTGACTGAATGTTAATTCAGCCGGTTCTAATGCTGGGATAACAAAGCTACACAGCTGAGGATGGGAACTCTTTCACTTCTGGCCAGCTCAGCACCTGGGTTTCTCCTTAACCATCCATGATCCAAACTCTGCCTCTCACATCCAGCTCACAAGATAAGGGGCTCTAGACAGAAACTCTTAGACTCAAAATCTTGATTTCTATTGTGAAAGTGGTGAAGATACCTGCTGTGAAGCATTAATGGAGAATAAATTTGCTCAGTCATCAGTGCAGGAGTTTCTATTTCTACTCTTAATTGCATAAACAGCTATTTGTTACAAGTTTGAAGTAATGCTGAGGAGCTTTGCATCTGATTTGACTTGAAAATGCTATTAACTATTCTGAAAGCACAATCAACTGCTCTCCTGAGAGCTGCATGGGTATAAATCAAAGCCTATAGATGCTGTTGCTGCAACAGTGACAGAAACAAAACAGACATCTGGTGTGCTTTGCTATAATAGCTTCTAAATTCAGGAGAACTTTGAAGGGCTTCAAGAATTCCTACCCATAGTTACCTCGCAACAGGTAAGAATTAGATTTTTAGCAATAATGTGTTTGGGTTTTTTTTTTTATTTACACCTGGCATGAATTTGAAAAGCACTGCTGTGTTCTAGAAGGGTTGTATTTTTATTTGGATGTTTCTGCTGTTGAATCAGGACAAGTTGCAGAAAATTGGATTAAATTAAAAGGCAAACTACAGCAACTTAATGAGAAAATTAGCATCAATCAGATTCTTATTTGAACTGCAGATGCATGAGTCAGGAATAACACCACTGCAATTAGTGGCATTTTGGAGGTTTTGAAGGTTTTTTTCTTCTTTTTTTTTTTTCCCCCCACCTAGTGAAACCCTAACAAAAGTAATATTCCCCCAAACTAACCCTAAAAGGAAATCCTACTGATGAAAACACTCGGATGTTTCTAGGTTAACTGATAATCTAGAAAATGAACAACAGAAAGCATCCCATTGAAAAAATAAAGCCCCATCTATCTTTCCACCCCCACAGACACACAAAACTCAAAGCCCTGAGCAAAGCAGCGACAAGCAGAAACTTTTTTATTAATTCCCAGAGTGGGCATGACAATGGGAAGGGAATTCTCTCCCAGCCAGCTCCGAGAGGGTAACGCCAAGAAGCTCTTTCTGGCTCTTGTCTCAAGAAAGTGATGGAAAATGAAACACCTTTATGAGCATCTTTATGCTGCAGTTGAAACCCAGAGCTGGTATTTGGGTTCTGCCTGTTAAACTCGAAGGCTCAGCGTGCTAAGGGGGGGTAGGAGGTGGGTGGGGAGCGGCCAGCACGGGCAGTGCCCCCTTCCCCAGCTCCGCTCCCAGCCCAGCGCTGCCGCCGGCCCGGGTCCGGCAGCGGTTCCCGGGCTCCCTCTCGTGGCTCTGCGGCTCAGAGTCACCGAAGGTTCCTCTGCAGCTTTTCCCGACGAGCCCCTGCCGTCTGTCCCCGCACTGGTGGAGAGCTAGATTTCAACATTACAGAGTAGAGAGCTGGCACTTGGGAGAGCAGCGACAGAGCCACAGCCGCAGGCTGCTGTCACCGCACCCCCCCAAAGCCAGGAGAGCTCCTTCCACCCACTCACCTGTTCTTCACCTCCTCCTTTTAGGCTTTTTTAAGACCTGCATGCTTTATAAAGAGCCGGTAAACAGCTGCCAGAAGCTTTTGTGCTTCTAAAGCATCTCTCTAAACTCTTGATTCTGACTTGTTCTGTAGCAGGGAAGAAATCACCTAGAAGGAGAAGTTGACCATCATGGGCTTCAACTGTTGCTGACCTGATGTAAAGGCCTTACCCTTTCCCTACACCCTCTCTTAATCTGCACAGCTTAGTCCCAGAGGTCCAGAGCTGAAGTACTTATTGCCTTCTTCTTAGCTATGCAGAGTAGAAACCGCTGCCTCATATCTTACATCAGCTTTACAAAGACACCCTGATGGCACAAAAATGCTGGAGCACAAACAACGTCAGGTATTAAACACTCAGTGTTTTCTATGGTTTATTTTCCACAAGAAATCTTACCAAAAAGGTACAAAGCAGTGCCTGAAATGCTCCACAGTTTCTCTCTTTGCATTTGAATTAAAAAAGCCTCCATAAACAGAATGCTTCTGGCCTATAAATAAGGAACACTCCTATTTGCAAGCAGTGTGTATTGTCCCCCTCTGCACTCTGAGCTAACTGGCATATGGTTTACTGTCCTGAGGTTTCATTAATGAACAATATTTCATTCAAAGCTAATTAAAATCTCCAGGCAGACCACGCTTAGCAATAAAGATGCCAAATAAGAAAGCAGGGAACAGGTGAGCAGACAGCCTAATAACTGTAATTATTTTGTTGGGAAGTAGGAGGAAGGGGGAATAAAGCCCACGCATTAGAGACTCATAAATACAAAACACTTAAGAAAGTTGTCAGGTATGTTGAGCCACCGTAAGAAAGTCACTGATGTTGCTTTGAAAGCCTTGTTTTAAAGATCTGATTCTGCAAACGATGTTTACATCTTGTTCTCAGGACGTTGTGACTCTGCTGAGGCAGAAGAATCTTACCTCAGAAGCCTTCTGCTAGGACGAAAGGTCCTTCCCATAGAGTGACCTTGTTGGAGAACGAGGGGCAGGACACACAGCTTTTCCATCTTTCAGAACATGTTGCTGGGGAACAGAAAGCATGGACCAAACCCCTGCGGTTTTGCCATTCCTGAATGCTCTCTGAGAGCTCATAGACATTTACAGCAGCTCTGGAATTTCTTAGACTTTTTCTTTGTTTGCACAGGGAATGGGGAAATATAAAATGCATCATAACACCCAGGAGGAATGCAGTGAGGTGGCTGTAAGAAGCCATGACAGCTGAGATGGGCGCATCATCTGCAGTCTGCCTTTTACAGAAGGCACTGTGGCCTCCACTCTTCCTCAGCCTCATCTTGGAAAACACATTTTGCTTTATTGATTTATTTCTCAGCTTTCTTGTGAGAGGTTCCTCCCCTGTTATTTCCCCTCAAGCTTTCCTATCGTGCAGAATTTGATTTCCTCCTGGCTGCTCCTTACCTGCCACTGGATTTAACCCCCATCTTACTGCTTGGAGTTTGTAAAGCCCATCTCAATCACTAAAATCTCTGGATTTTAGAGTCCAGCCTGTGAAAAAGCTTCACGTAGTTGTGAGCCAGGACATCTGAAACTCCTTATCTGCAGTCTGGCACTCAGAGCATTAGGAAGTCCCCTGAACCTGCCATCAGGAGACATGAAAACAGCAGGATTCAAACTATGCAGAGGACTTTATCCTCTGTTGTAGCCCAGTAGGATCTACTGTTACCACCTGAAACCAGAGCCCTGTTATTCCATGAGCTAAGAGAGATTAAAAGGTGTCTGCTTCCTGAAGAACGTAAATGTAAGAGGCAAAAGATAACAAAGAAAGGGCCAAACCAACAGACAAAAGCAACAAACTGCAGGTGTCTGAACACCTTTAAGGATCTGAACCAAACTGTTCCCTGAACAGCCACAGAGGAAATTTCCATGCCCCTTCTCTCCAGCCCCACTCCCCATATATCTCTTTGTGAAGTCTCCAGTGCCTTGTTCTGTACAGCCAGGCTCTGGGCACCCACCTAAGGAAGCACATTGAGCTTGGAGATCCACGGTGCCGGCTGAGCAAAGGAGAATGTCCACACTCTGCCACTGCTAAGGGTTTCTGACACATTCTTGTTTGAACTTCAGATAAAAGATGATAGAAATAGCAGGGGAAATGTACTGAGACCTGAGCAAAGATTTCTCCATTTCGCTTCTGCCGTTGTATAATCTTGCATTAGCAGCTGTAATTAGTCAGTACCAGACCATCAACTGTTATTGAAGTGTCTGCGACTAATTTGACATAAGATTTTTATGGGAATGAGCCTGTTAACGTTAGAATTTACATTGACTGCTCTTCTGAAATGATGAGCACAAGGCTCATCACGATGGCACTTCTGCTCTCAGAAACGGTTGTAACATCAGCCAACAGCCATCAGGGCTAGAACAATTTCTCATGCCTTCCTTTGCCAGTGAAATGAAGGGGTCCATGGGAGCTGGTCAGTTTATGAAGATCTCTCCCAGCTGATTGCTGGAATTTAGGGAAGGAATATGAATTTTCCTTTATATCCTGTCTTTTGTTACGTTTATCTTTACCCACTGCAAGTAAAGTCAGCTACAAAGAATATACTGAGCTGAGTACTCTCTATACACACTGCCGTGATATACAGGTGATGGAAAGCCAGACCCAGATTGCTCTGATAGACACATCTCCCCTTTTTAGGGCTCATCTCCAGAAGCAATATTGCTCTTTCAATGCCAAACGAAACCAGCATCTCCTATGTCAAGCAGCTGGCAGGAGATATTTAGCGTTACGCGGCACCGAACTGCACTGTCCGTGGGCTAGAATTTCACATGCTCCGTCTGCATATATTTTCATCATTTAACACGTGTAAGGACGAAACCTCTCAGCGTTAGGCAGTAGTTATATTCTCAAGCTGGGTGGAAGGGTTGTAATAGATAAATCTATTTAGAAAGAAAATGCCAATCCTGGTCAAAATCTTGGCTGTTTGCAAAACGGATCGGTTTTTGGAAAGCACTTGAGTTTTCACTCATGCCATAGTTTATCATTTAAATTCCGTCAGTTAATGTCAAAACACCACAAAAATCTCCAGAACAGCTCTTGACACCCACTAGAATACAGAAGTAATTCACTAATGAGCAGTTACTCTGCCACAGCAGTCCTCCAAATTCATGATGATGAGGTATTTAGGTGCGTTAAATATAATAATAATTAAATATAATATATAAGATAAATATATAACTCATTAAATATAAATGGACTCATGAGTCCATGTGTGTAGACACTCGGCTGTTTCTGTGTTTGCTACATTCCACTTGGTACCATTTGCATTATAAATACCTGCATAACTTTAAGCCCAACCAGCAATGCTTTCTGGGCACCTCTGGGATGAATGAGTAAATGATGTTGGTTGTAGCAATGAAATGATTGTCCTGCAAAAGGACAATCACTTGCAGGTAAATGCATTGGTTTCTCATGTTCTCACTCATCCTACGTTCTCACTTATTCTACACATAGGCCTTGTTTGTGTTTTGAACCTCTTGAGAGTGGGGAATTTCTTGCTTTCCACATTTCACCGCCTGTGATACTACAGTTTCTGAGATCAGAGGATGGCAGAGGTTGGAAGGGACCTCTGGGGATCATCTCATCCAACCCCCCTACTACAGTAGGGTCACCCAGAGCAGGTTGCCCAGGATCACATCCAGGCAGGTTTTGAATCTCTCCTGAGAAGGAGATGGTGACAAATGGCTTGCTCCATGCTGGCTGTTTGCCCATCATCCCTGTAGGGTCTGGAGGATGGGATATGAGAATGATGGGCAAACATCTTAACTGCCAGCTGGAGGGAAGGGCAAATGAGGGCTGGTTACTGGGGGGTTCCTTCCAATCCTGTTTAAAGAACAAACACTTACTGACATTTGTACCAGTGTATTACAAAATTGTTTGCTGTTTTTTTTTCTCTTGAGCAGTTTGTGAGGGTTTGTCCAAATGCTATTTAATTTTACTGAAAGAAAACAAGATGGCTTTAGCGATTAACTTTCTCCATGTTAATTGGCATCCAATTAACCTGCCAGAAATGTCTTTAATGTCAGTGTCATGTTTAAAAATGTACCTTGTTGCTTTAATCGATTGTGTAATCGCCATCTTCATCATCTGCTTTAGCTTTGTGGTCATTACCCTGAGACCTGAATTGCCACCAAGCATTATTAAATCTAAAAAGTTCTCCCTTCAACAGTAATTACCATTTACATGTAGACTGAGATATGATTAAAATGTTATTAACTCTTGCTTTTGTAATGCAAAATGTGGCTGATCTCACGCCTTGTTTTCCAGGTGCCACCAGGAAGCAGGTTGCTGGACAGCTGTGTGTCGGGTCTGCTCCTGGTCCATGGGGACACCTCACTCGCATCTCTTGCAGGTGCCACTGTCTCAAAGAGCAGTTGTGTTGGCAGGGGACAACGTACATGGGACCCCAAGGCTTACTGCTGTCCAAATGTGGGTGGCCATGGATCCCATCCCTTCTGACAAATGGTGGTGGGTGTCTGCTGCTGTTCTTCAGGAAAGCAGCTTATTCAAGGAATAGAAAAGCCAGCTTTTGCTGATTTACCTCCACAGTTTATGCAGGGAGCTTAATCTTTGGAGGCAAAAGGAATTTCTGTTGACAGATCTTCACGGGGTGAAGAATTTTGGCGTGTGAATAGTATTAGCTTGTTTTTATTAGTGGAGAGTGGGAGTAGGGTTAGATACCCTGGTAGCTAACAATTAATATATGTAGATTTCTCTTTGTAAGACATTTATAGGTGGCAGAATTATAATTATCCAGGGGAGCATATTCAAAAGTATGTAGATGCTTAAGTATGGTCGTCTAGGCATCTGAAGATCTGCAGTAAACACGTGGCCTTCAGTGACCTGATGGCTTCATCCCGGACTTAAGTCTTATCCCCATGTCACAGACAGGGTTATGTCTGCCTCCTTTAAAGGGCCTACCATCATCTCACAAGCAGGTATGTGAAGAATATGGGTCCGAGAGGCTGTAGGTCTAGAGACCTGGAAGATGAGGTTGTGAAGAGATGCGGATGTCAAACCTGAATGGCAGCTCCAGCCTGTGAATCTCTAGAGGAGATCTTCATCCTGTGGCATACAGATTCATTTGCACGGTTCAGTAATGCATTTATTTATTTATTATTGTCCTAAATATTTGCATAGCTTATAGCGTGGTATTAAAGTTTATCACCTTGGATTTTTACCTTTAAATTTTGGAAAGTAGCCTGGGAATCACTCTAGCTCTGTTATTTGATGATGAAAAATGGGGAAAAAAAATCCATTTGCCATTTTAAACGGAGGTTTATAGCCAGATTTGCCTGTACGTGTGTATAAATATCTCTAAATGTATCTGTGTGCGTGCTTGCGTGGATATATTTGTCTATATTATATATCTATATTATGTCCAGATGTAAGCAAGGCAGGTTTCATTACCACATCCCTACTCACACCGAGCAAAGAGCTACCTGCTGCACCTCAGGTGGAGGTGACACCATCCCTGCATCCCTGCACTGTTCCCACCAAGTCACTCACTTCTAAGAGGGAAGCAACATTTTCTTTTCAAAGGTGACCTTGGAAATGCACCTTCTGGAATGTGCTCCTGAAATTTCCATCATTCTTCAAGGAAGTAGTAAAACAAAGTAGTGTTCCAGCTGTTCCTGTATTGCTGCAGATTACGGATATTATTCTATTGTGCTTATTTGAACATTGACTTAATTTTTTAATTAGGCTCCCGTGCCTAATTGCTCGGGAAATACGCCTCCTAGTAACAAATGTTTCTCCTTGCTACTTATAAGGTAAATACCTCATCACAAAAACATGTTGCATTCTATAAATGTCTATGTTATAGCTCATTTTTAGCTGATATTTTTAAGTCATTTTAAATAATGTGGGTTTCTCTTTAAAGCTGAAGAGAATGAAGTGTTTTCTTTAAAAGGGAGAATTAAATAATGGAAAATAATAATTTATTACTTTTGCTCTGGCAGGCTAGACATCAGTTTGATGTCGTTCAGTTAGTACTGCGATGGCGTTAAAAGTTGCCTTCCCCTCCCAAAACAACAAATGAGTTTTGATTTCTCTTCATTAAATGCATCATTAATTCCTCCTACTACTTTCTGTTTGTTTTCCCTTCCATACTGTCTTGTTCCTGTAAATTTAATTCAGGCAGCGCATCCATCACTTTCTTGTAATTAGCACTTGGAGATATGAAGTCTTCCAGGCGTTATCACTCCTGCACGAGTGCTGAGAGATGGACAAGTCTATTTGCCTCCGAAATTTGCACTGATTCCCAAAGAGCCTTAATAATTTGGAGCTTGAATTTGCAAGAAGCAGGAAGGCTTTGGGGGGCTTTTTTTTCCAAGTTCAAGCCGCAAACCAGGCGATTCCCATTTTTATCATTTGCAGTTTCCATTTCGATTCTCTTTTCAGCAATGAAAACAAAGGCAGCATCTCAAGGATTTGTTTTAGAAGAGCTCTTGCTTTGTCATGACTGTTATGATTAAGTGGAGTCCAAGACCAAAGCCTGTTAGGTGTTTTGGAATTGCAGCTGGATGTGGGATGATGTCGGTCAGCAGTTCACTGAACGGCCAACTGATGCCTGAGTTAGCCAGTGTGAGAATTTCCCCCTGTAGCTTTACAACTTTGAAGTATTTCTAATCAAAGGATAATATTGTACCTCGATGCACGCTGCCAGGGCTGTGGAAACAACCATGTGGTGAATGCCAGTTGAATTGGGTCCCCTCTCTGTAAGGATGCTACTGCTGGAAACCTTTGACTAGTTTTTTTATTGTAAAAAAAGACCTCAACAAACCCAACAAAAATCTAACCAGCCTACTTGTCTTTCTTTGGCATTTTTTGGTTTGTTTGTTTTTCACACCCCTTCATCTGTCATAGTTGGAAGGAGTCGTGGTTTCTTTTGGCCTGTTTGGTATGTTGTGATTGAACTGGACATTATTATAAGGCATCATATTTACACATCATAGGAGGGAAATCCAAGGTGGTGCTTTATTGAGGAGGAAGTAAAAAGGCTGATGAAGGCCAAATGGGGCAGACCCTGCACAGGCAATTTCCTTATTGCTTTACTGATGCAAGACCTCACAAGCTTGTGTAGACTTTCATTACTCTTTGATTTATTTTGCTTTTCCTCCAAGCTCTGAAGATGGCTTTCTGTCTCAGGGCATGAGCACTAAATACCCTCCCAGATGTAATTGTTTCTAAAGGTGCCTAAATAAATGGCAGCATATTGAGGACTATAGCACAGAGTAATGAGGCCATTGTGCTGCCTCCATTTATAGGTCCTTGATTTAAGAAGCTGCATCCTGTGCCTACTTCTGGGTATTGCCGGACAAATAACAAATAACTTGCTCTTTGCCAAGCCCCAGTTTATCTGTCCAGCTGGGGTAATGATGCTTATCTCCTTTATAAAATCCTTTGAGATGTACATTTGTGATGTTTTATGTAATAAGTGGGTTTGATGAATTATATTGCTATTTTATACGTGGGACTGAGAATCTGTCCAACTGCATCACGCAAGGTCAAACATCGCGTTTGGTACTTGCGGTAGAGTCTTCAGCTGTCACCTTAGCCATGGGATTTTTCTTTATGTACTCCATACTGTCTGTTCTGACTGTGGAACAAGCCTTTTCTTTGGCTTCCCTCTCAGATTGCTTTACTGGCTGCCCTCATTCTCTTTAATGATTTTAAATCACCGCTTTTGATGCCCAGTTTATCTTCCCAAAACATAGCACCCCTGACTGCATCAGACTCGCTCCTTAATCCCCTTAGCCCCTCTGATCACTCGAGACTGGAGTCAGATAAACTATCTCAGGTAGCCTTTGACGTCTTTCAAGAAGCAGCGGAATGCCATAAAAGATCCATCATGCTTTCCTTGGTGTCAAAAAGGTTTTGCTATTAAAGATTAGAGAGGCTGGAGGTCACTCCAAATCACAATATTGTTCACTTTATAAGCCCATTTTATCCTGTCATCTGGTATTACGCTTTCAAGATGTTTCTGAGCAGACCATGGCATATATCAATTTCTTGCCCTTCAGTCCTTTTAAACAGCAGGGTTTAAGGGCTGATTGATTAATTGAATGTCTCCAAAGTCGAACTATTTATCTTTTTCACTGTATTTTATTGTCTCAATTTCCCTGTGCCTGACTTAGAAATCTCCAGTGCAACGCTGAGTTCTTCACTTTAAGAAGCTGTGTAAACAGGGGGTATTTTTATGTACATGAAAAGAGGAACCCGCACATGCTTTTATCTGGGAGTCACAATTGCATGGTGCAATTTTTGAGGTTTTGCTTTGCTGTTATAATATAATTTATCTCCACTTCTGATCTTTCACCCTGGTTCTGTTACTCAGCCCCAAATTAATTGTTTCACTTCGTGTTTCTAACTCATGGAATATACCTGTATATATTTAGGTAGCTCATGGGCCAGGAAAGAGAACAGAAGAATACACAGTTATGTCTGTAAGAATCAACAGAATTGCTCAATACTTTGAAAACTGGCCTTAGCTGCTCCTGCCACTCCCTGTCCACCATCTGACCTTTTCTATATGTACTCAGAGAGACCAAACCAGGCTTGGGAACAGCATAAGTAGCAATAAGGTCGAATTTTCATGGGGTATGAGCCTGTCATAGAATCAGAGAATCATTCTGGTTGGACAAGAACCTTGGGATCATGGAGTCCAACCAGTAACCCTACTCTGCAGAGTTCCCCCCTAAACCATGTCCCTCAACACCTCATCCAAACCACCCTTGAACACATCCAGGGGTGGTGA
>JANHFX010026295.1:0-19677 GCA_027560015.1 Chloroceryle amazona
GAGGCAGAGGAAGCTCAGTGGAGGATGCTGGGACCCCCACCCCTTCTTCTACCCCCCCTGAAAAACAAAAACACAACACCTAAACAATCCCCTCCAGATTAGTGGAGGGCTGGATTCACCCAGTATTGGGTCTCAGACAGCTTCTGGCTGCATAGGAGTGGGGTGAGAAGCATCTTCCCTGGAGTGTGGAGGATTTCCAGTGGAACCCTTGGTCACAAGCCACCTTTCCCCTTCCCAAAACACCCGAGAAAAAGGGGGTAGGTTACACACCAAGGACAGCCACTATGCTAAGAGGGGTCCCAGCAGGAGGCAGGAATCTCCTACACTGACTCCCCCCTACAGCAGGGCAGGACTTGACTATGGGGAGAGGTTAAACCAAAAAAAAAAAAAACCAAAAACAAAACAAACAAAACAAAAAAAAAAAAAAAAACAAACCACCAAAAACAAACACCCCTGAAACAGAGAATAGAAAACAAAAAAAAAACAACTAAACACTTCAAGTATTATTTTTTTTTTTTTAGTGATATAAAGTCTCTTCCCCTTGGCTGCTGCTGCACTGGGTGGTGTTTAGCAACCTACATCCACTCTAGGAACAAGGACAGCGCAAGCGATGGCTGGTCTAATGCGAGGGGAGAGTGGGAGAGGAGGGGACAACAGGGTGGGCAGGGGGGAAGTAAGGTGGTTGCTGGTTGGTGTCATTTAGGGAACGGGCACCACGCGCATGGTGTTGGTGTAGCCAGAGCCGGGGCGCCAGCCTGTCAGCACGATGACCAAGTCTCCGCTCTTAAAGAACCCACGAGCTTTGCCTGGAGAGGAGAGAAAGATGTCAGAGCATGGGTCCCACTGCCACAGGGGGGTAACATCATGTGTCACCCACTCCCACTATAGCCCATCCTCCCATTGAGACCCCAGTCCTCCTGCTGTGCTGCCCACCCCTGTGGGACCCTTAGTCTCTGCTTTGGGTTCCTCTAATTGAAATTCAAGAGCAGTGGAGAAAGGATGCACCCTGCTCTGGGTCCCCTTGGCTCTCAGCAGTGAAAGGCAGTGTGGGTCAATAAGATTCCACGTTAAAACCAACCCAGGGTTCTGCTGGAGCCTGTTTTAAGGCAGCCCTGACAAATCCCCTCTCCCATTTCCCAACCAGATGCAGCTGTGCTCGCTCAACTGCCATCCTCAGTTTCCCAATTGTATGCCGTTACCACACAAGCACCCAGTTCCCCACCGTCACCACTTCACACTGGTAACCCCAAAAGCACCGAAGGTGCCAGAAAGTACCACATCCCATCAAATAGATCCCCAGGCGAGGCCAGAGCAGTGTCAACTCACCAACGTTCATTCCCAGGTTCACACGGAGGTCCACATCCTCTGCCCAGGCATCATGGGCTGGTTCTTTGCAGAGGACAGGGAATATGCCACGGTAGAGGTGGGCCTGGCGTGCCGTCTGGTCGTTACGGGTGACAGCGATGATGGGAGCCCGCGGGCGGTAACGGGACACCAGGTGCGCTGACCTAGAAGAGAAAGCAGGCATGGGGTGAAGCCCTGCATTCCTGAGAGCAACAGCTGAAGGGAGCAACAAGCAGCAGCCATGTTCACCGGTCACCCTGGGGGGCTCCACAAAACCCTTGGAGATGCTGGCAAGAGCCATGTTCCCCAATGAACTTGGCGCTCTGCTAAATTTCCAATTAGGCAACTGGATGGACCACCAGTGACCAGCCCTACTCCAGTCTCATGGTGAAAATCACCTTGCCTCCCAGTTTAGCAAGTGCAATCTGCATGTTCTGGTCCCAAAAACAATCATCCTCTTGTCCTCGTTGCCATGTGAAGGTGGCAAGGTGCCATTTATTTTGGCTTCCAAGAGCAGGCCTCACCATCTCAACGGGGGTCCCTCTGTTTTAAGGAGCTCCCAGGTTTATGGGATGGCAATAGCCCATGCCAGCTGCGCTACCCTGAAGCTTGCCAAAGAGGAAGCCATTTGCCTCCCGGCCATGTTCAGCTGCTGGCTGGTTCCTCTGCACAGGCACCAACAGGAAGTGAATGCAACCCAGGCCAAATTTTATACTGGGAAGGTGGGGGTGCAGAGTCAAAAAATAAAATAAAATCACACACAGCACACCCAGGGTGGTTCAATTTCCACAGGCACTGCTTGTTAGAGAGCAAACAAACAGCAAGTAAAGCTGCAGGGCTGTGGCACCCACAGCTCCATCTTTCCAAGGAGCACACCAGTTATCTCCATCAGCTTTTGCAGCCTCATTTAGTGGAGCCAAGCTCAGCAAGACTCAAGACTCAGAAGACTGCTGCTTAAAGCAGGTGGTAGCAGTTTGCTGGAAGCACCCAAACACACGTGCCAGCTCTCAGACAATCCCACCCATGCTGGCCAAGAAGCCTCCCGATAGAGCTGTAGGAGATCCAGGTACCCAAAAGGCTGTAACAGAATCCCCAGCTAAAAATATTCAAAGATCAAAGTTCAAATCTCTTTCAAAAGGCCAAGTTAAGACTGGAACCTTTTACCACGAAACATTAGAAGCATGAGGGTATCCAGAAACTCAGGGGTTATAGTGACTCATCTCTGCAGAAAGTGACTGCTTCAAATCATTTTAAGATGTAAATTTAGGTGAAAGATTCTTCAGATCTTCAGGTAGACCATGCCCAGTGCTTACAATCACATCTCTGCTGTGCTAGCTCTTTGGTGCAAATCTGGCGCAAGCAATTTCCATTTTCTTCCCAAAAGCAGCCCGAGATTTATGGCTGGCTGTGCTTTGCGAGTGGGCAGCCTAGTTCCTCCAGATGGCAAAGCCAACGGTCAGCAGCAAGGCTTCGGCTCCCCTTCCACAATGGGAAGGGCGAGTCTCTCTCCTCAGCAGTTGTCATCATTGTGGGACGGAAATCCTGAATGACACCATTCTCCAGTGGGTCTCACCCTGCAAGCTGGGGCCCTGAGCTAGGTGAAGTGTGCAGGCAGGGCACAGCTGCTGGGCGCCTGCCTGGTCAGGGAAGATTTACTTGCAGGCAGGCACAAAGAAGCCAGAAGGGGAAATCTTCCAAGGCTTTCAGTTTGCCTGAAAGGTTCAAAGGGTTGATAATTTGGATGCTACTACAAAAGGCCTCAATTAAAATAATTAGAAAAAATAGATTCTGCATCCACTGAACTTCTGCCTTACTGTTAAATGGAGGATTTCTTGCCAAGAAGCTTGAATCAAAGCTGCGACACTTCCCCCCCACCCGACTCTTCCAGGCAGCACTTCTGGCAGAGATGCTACCGGCAGCAGCAAGGGGAGGCAGGGCTGGGTGCTGATGCCACGCTGGCAGAGGAGGGCTGAGGAGCTCAGAGGTTACGCATGTGCGGATGTTTGAGATGTCTGCCCATCTCCTGAGGGACCGGCAGCTAGGAGGTGGCCAGGGCTCTCAGTCGTTGCCAAAACCCAGGCTTTACCTGGGTAGAGCTTTAGTCTTTCAAAGCCGTCTTTTGGCGACGTCTCCTTCCCCCACCCTGTCACGATGTGGGCTTGACCTGAGGAAACCTGTCACCTCCTACCTTCCAGACTTGGTGAGGACAATAATGGCCCCACTGCAGCACTTGAAGGATGCTTCCACAGCACCGACAGCGGCAGCCTCCGTGGGATCGCAGTTGAGGGAAGTCAGCCGACGCAGTTCCTCAAACAACTGCCTGTGAAAGATGGCGGCTTCGGCCTCCCGGGCAATCTATAAAGGCAACACGCGTTCGGGAAGACAACACTCACATCAGTCACTCACAGCGGCACAGGCTAAGGCGAGGTGTTCCATCAGCGAGGTGTCACACCATTACCACCGGCTTTTGATATTAAATTACCAATCAGATTTAGTTCAAGGCACTGGGGTGATGGCCACAACACTCAGCCACCCCAGCCGCCTTGGAGAGGAACCGTGCCATTCTCAAGGTTCCTTTTCTTGGCGGCACCTCCTGAGTCATCTCATCCTGCTAAGCGCACACTCAGGTGACACTCATGCCAACTGCCAGGCACTCTCGCTCTGCTCCTGCCTACCTGAGGTCCCTCCCTAGCACAGAGAGCAGCTCTGCTCAGACCACAGCGGTTATGTGAGGCTGACACCCAAGCAGCAAGACACTGGCTACAAATATCTGCAGTGCTAGAAAAGGAGCATTGTTGGTTTTAACTCAGGGTACCGAGTACCCTCTCTGAGCCCTACCTGCCAGACTCGGTCAGAACTATCAGGGCTGGAGCTAAGCACTTAAAAGAGGCCTCCACCGCGCCCATTGCCATGGCATCGGCAGGGTCCCTGTTGTTAACATTGAGGCGGAAAATTTCTTCGAAGAGCTGACGATGAAACATTGCGGCCTCAGCCTCACGAGCGATCTGCAGGCCCGAGTGAGAGGGAAGGAGGAGAAAAAGAGGAAGGAAAAGAAAGGAAAGATACACCAGAGGAACATGAGATCATGTTAAGTTGCTTAATCATCACAGTCATGCATGCAAGAGAATATGAAAGGTCCAGCTGTGAAACCCTTTGCCTCTCAAGTTGTGGACTGGTTGAATGGAACTCTGTGTACTGCACCACAGCCGTGCTGCCGTTCAGCAGCTGGGCCACGCTGTGCTGCTGATGCTTGTTACTTCCTTGAGACACTTCCTTGTGCCACCTACCTGCCTCCAATTCCTGCAGCTCCACGTTGTCCCAACACCACAGAAGAGTCTCCACAGAGCCAACATGCAGGCAACACACTTTTAACAGCCCCCCAAAGTTGGGAGACAGTGTCTCTCAGTTTCATTAGGCTTAGTTTAACTTGAAGGCAAATAAAGATTTAGTTTAACTTGAGTCAGCAAAGTTTCACCTCCAAGTGCTGTAACCAAATTCATTTTGGGTAACAGAAAAAGGAACATCTTCTTTAGAGGGTTGTCACAATAGTTTGGGGTGTTTGTTCTTGCACAAACAAGAGGTGCAGAGGCACAACTAAAGGGCCTTCTGCTCAGACTAAACACTTATAAGTTCAGTCACTTATTTTTTGCAGGATGCTGGGAATTGCTCACATTTAAAGGCAATTCTCCTCTCACAAGGTGAATTTAGCAACCCGATAAAGAAGGCTCACAGCAAGAAAAGCATGCAAAGGTTGATCATCTCAAGGACAACTTCACCCAGTTACCCCACAAAGTGAGCAGCTGCTACACAGGTGTGACAAGGGACTGCAGTGCCCTTAGAGTAAAAGCTTTGCAGTTACAGTTAAGAATTTTCAGCTCTGGGGTTAATTATTTTATGTGATGCCAGGAATTATCCCTCTTCCACAGATATCAGTTTAAGCCAGAAGTAGTTAAGTATCTTATGTCTAAAAATACCAGGACACATGTGACAGGCCAGAACAAGCACTCCAATGACAACTGTGGTCCTAAAGCAGTCTTGTTACTGCTGGCTTTACATTTGCTATTAGATAAAAATGGAACAATTTGCCTCAAAATGCTTAATTCCAAGAACAGGAGCTGGTAGACAGGAAGGTTATCTTTAGCTCCAGCTCCAAAGGCAGACGGCTCTGCATAACTAGCAAAGCAGGCCTGAGAACAACCACCGTTCCCTGGTTGCTGGAGAATAAATACGGGTGTACACATGCCTGCTCTGACAGCAGAAGGGCACTGCAGTTTTCAACATCATGTCACAGCTGGCTGTGTTCGCTTGGAAACAGCTTCAAGGTTTCCAGTTAGGACATGGAGGGGAAGAGGGAATGGAACAGCTATTTAAACCTCAGTCCCATTAAGACAGCATGGCCAGGGCAGCATTTGAAGCAAGCTGCTGGGACAGGTTGGGGACAGACAGGTCAAGTCTTTTACAGAGATGCAAGAACACTGCAAAATGCAGACCCTGCTCGTTCTTGGCATCATGACCCCCAGATGCTGTCTGTACCTTGCTTTATTTCCAATGCACTGAATATATAATCCCAAACCGACACCAATTTCAGCATAGGAATGCACAGAGGAGCTGCTCTTTACAAGAGGTAAGATGCAATGACCCCCTGGCCATTTCAACTGGAAATATTCAGCTGCTCTGGCCATTCTGTGGATTTTCAGACTGCAGTTATTCAGGGCAGGGATTCTCTAGACTGATAAGAAGTGAATTAGCTCAGAAGGTAGACCCTGACTGGAGGGGAATGTGCTCATACCATCAGTTGGTACTTTGCTGCTTGCACCATGTGACATTAAATGAAGCAAATCAGTATATTTCAGAGGGTTAAAACCTTCAGTATTTCAGAGTAACATCACTATTCCCAGCTCTGCAGGAAGCACGTGGAACAGATGCTGAGCTCAGGCTACCAGTTCAATACAGCCCACCCGAGTCTAAGAATTAAAATCATTATGGAAACTCCGATTTGCTGCAGCAAGTTTCCAACTCTTGGTAGAAAAATCAATCCTTGTGATTTAAGGGGTAAAAACAGAGGAAGAAGCTTTTAGGGCCCTCGTTAGTGTACGGCCTGCTGCAAGGCAGCACTCACTGTCCAGTAAGCAGCAAGTCCTATTGTGTAATTCCCCACATGCAAAGACCACCACTCAGTATGGACCAGCTAAATCTAAGAGATTCTTTCATAATGCACTGCAAACAAGCACTGAGTTGATTAATCTGAACTGGAAATAAGACCATGGAGAGTTATAACTGGGAGAGTTACAACTGGTGAGCTACCACCAGTAACTGGGGAGGAGCAACACTTGACATCAGGCTTTTTATCAAATGAAACATGAGCTGGTTGAACTCAAAGCAGAGCAGAGCTTTCTGGCAGTTCAGGCAAGTAAAAATACGGTGCTGTCAGTACTCATGCAACAAACAACCCCCAACACTCCCAACAGCACCAGGTGCCCAATGCAACAGGGCTGTAAATCAGCCCCATCGAGCTTCCCCCAGCAACCCACCCACAGAGGAGTCAGCTGATACCATTCATTATCTAGAGAAACTGCTTCAAGCAGCTCCTTGACCTTGGGGAAGTTCAAAGCACTTAATAGGCCATAGCAAATAGGGTACTGGGAGAAACTCAGATCAAAATAAGAGGAAAAAAAACCCAAAGCAACAAAAAAACAACCCCCACACCACCTTTACCCCACCCTGAACAAAAATAAGTACAAGAAATTAGAAGTTTTAGATGTCAGAGCAGTTCTCAGCTCTGCCCAATGATCATTTGAAATATAGAAAGTGGGGTTCCAGGCCCTTAGGACCATGATATGTAAAGAAACACCCCAAAACTGATACTCCAAACTGCAAAGTGTTGCCACCTAGCATCAGGCATCTAGATCTCCAGGAGCCTGGCTTGGACAGAAGATGCAGGGCAGAGTTCTGCACCTGTCAACTTTGGTACTCAGTGCCCATACTCACAGCATGCTGCATGCGCACAGCCTCCAGCGGGTAGTCTCCCTTGGCAGTCTCTCCAGAGAGCATGATGCAGTCAGCTCCGTCCAGGACAGCGTTAGCAACATCACTGCCCTCGGCGCGGGTCGGGCGAGGTTTCTTGATCATGCTTTCCAGCATCTGGTAGATAAAGCCGAAGGAATCAAGACACCACAGAAGGAAGCAGCCGTTTTTTCACCAGTGCACTCATGTTTTAAACACAGGACAGAACATGGGATGCAGCCTAAGGACTCTGGGAGAAGAGTTCTCCTGCAGGTACAGGACAGAGAGCTTTGGATTAAAGCATCTACCAGAAAGAAAAACAAACCATCCCATTTTTTACCTGCTCTACATTTACTCCTTTTACAGGGAAATTTAATCAGAGTATTGCATTCAGTATCTTGATGGAAACCTCAGACCCTCAGCTCTCCATGAGGCAGACCTATAGCCTTATTAGGGAAGATCCCCAACACACCTTTCAAGAAGTTCCTTCAAGATGAGCTATCAAGCTATAAGCAAAATCTCTTGACATCTCATTCTCCAGCAAACACCATCAAGCTGGAACAGCTACTGATGTTCACACCCTGCCAGACTGGGGCAGTCAGGAGCTACCATTCAGTTTCAAGTACCTGAGTGGCACAGATGATGGGTTTGCCAGCCCTATTGCAGCGCCCAATCATCATCTTCTGGGCGAGGAAGACTTTTTCAGCAGGGATCTCAATACCCAGGTCACCACGGGCCACCATAATGCCATCACTGGCCTCCATGATCTCATCAAACCTGACAGCAAGAGAAGAAGATTGTTACCCCATTCACTCTAGATTGGGACAAGATGATTCTTAAGGCCCCTTTCAATCCAAACCATTTATGATTCTGCAAAACACCTTCTCAGCTGTCCTGGCCTCCCCCTCCGAGAGACAGCATCACTCTTGAGCGTGATACGCAGCTATGCTGCCAGCACTCAGCCCTCCCACTTGCCCCTGTGGTGTGCTACAGGGCCAAGAGGAGGAAGCAAAACAAGACCAAGTCACCATGCACATAAAGTGCTATATAAAGCTTTCCAAGGCTATACAAAGATTGAGAGCAATCAAACAATTGTTTTGATTGGAAGAGACCTTTAAGCTCATTTGACTCCAACTGTTAACCCAGCACCATTAAACTGTGGCCCTCAGCACCACATCTCCATGGCTTGGAAACCCCTCCAAGGATGGGGACTCCAGCAGAGTCCTGGGCAGCCTGTGCCAGGCCTTGAAAAAACTGGTGGGGAAGAAATTGTTCCAAACTAACCCTCTCCTGGTGCAACTTGAGATTGTTTCCTCCTGTCCTGCTGCTTGTTGATTGGGAGACCAACCCCACCTGGCTGCAGCCTCCTGTCAGGGAGTTGTGGAGAACTAGGTGGTCTTCCCTGAGCCTCCTTTTCTCCAGCGTGAACAACCCCAGGTCCCTCATCTGCTCCTCACCAGACTTGTGCTCTAGACTCTTCCCCAGTTCCATTTCCCTTCTCTGGATGCACTCCAGCCCCTCAATGTCCTCCTTGGAGTGAAGGGCCCAAAACGGAACACAAGATTTGAGGGGTGGCCTCCCTAGTGCCCAGTCCAGGGGGACAATGCCTGCTCTAGTTCTGCAGAGTGGGAGTTGATTCAAGATAGCTTGATTCAAGTTGATTCAAGTCTGATAGCTTGTCACGGACATGCTTTGTCCACAGCCCTGACTACAGAGTGAAGGGGCTGTGCTCTTCTCTTAACACAGGGTGACAGACACACACAAAGCTCACCTGCGCACTCCCTCATGGTTCTCAATTTTGCTGATGATCTTGATGTTCTTTCCCTTTTCACCAAGCACCTTCCTGACAGCATGAACATCGGCAGCTTTGCGGATGAAGGACGCAAACACCATATCCACATTCTGCTCCACACCAAATTTTAGGTCCTGAATGTCCTTTTCAGAGACCGCAGGCAGGTCCACTGCAGCACCTGGAAGGTTCACTCCCTTCTTGCTACCAAGCATGCCACCATTCTCGATCTCTGTCAGGACGTAGTCCTTGCCTGAAACAGATGGGTTGCCATGGTCAGTGCTGACCAGCGAGCTCCTCAGTGCCAGCTCCCATACCACCTCCCTGCCTAACAATGGCCACACCGACAGCAACAAAAAGCTGAACAGGTTTTGAACATGAGCACTGGTATGCTCACTTGAAGTGTTTTAGATGACAGGAACTCAGGTAAAGATGTTTTTTAGAAATTTGCTACACTTTAGTTTAAAATAGAGAAAGTTTTGCTCAAAGTCTAGAGCATTAATACACAACTGCAAGCTCAAAACCAGTCACTGGAGGGAAAGCACAAATATATCCCGAGGAGAGAACCAACAGGCATAACCAGAAAGGTTGTTACCCACCTTTCTCCTTAACCAGCAAGGAAATCAGACCATCATCCACGTAGATTTTGCTGCCAATTTCGACAACCTTGGTGATATTCTTGTAGTCCACCCACAGCACATTTTCATCGCAGTTCTCCATGAAGGCATCATCCAGGGTCACCTTGAGCTGTGCACCCTTCTTCAGCTCCACCTCTGCTGTGCCACTCTGAGTGTCAAAACGTGTTGCAGCAAAACCAGTAAAAACCAGCACACAACCACCTCCCCAGCTTGCAGGTAATCCCAGTTTTTGGTAGTTGGCTCATTCCTTTTTGTTTGGAAAAGGCCAAAGGCATAACATAGTATCTTATCTTACACAGTGGAAAAAAGTGGGAGAAAAAAAGAACAACTTACTCCCTTAATGAGTCCGGTTCTGATTTCAGGTCCCTTGGTATCCAGTGCAATAGCAACAGGTCTGTAGGTGATGGGATCAGAGGCAAAGCTCTCTGTAGCTTCTCGCACATTCTTGATTGTGCCCTCATGATACTGTTGAGGAAAAAAAAAAAAAAAGGACACAGAAATGTTCAGGCCACTTATACCCTACCACTTCAAAAAAAAAAACCAAACCAAAACAAACAAAAAAACCCCACAAAAACGAAACACAACACAAAACCAAAACACTATGTATCCCAAGGCAGCTTTGCTGACAAGACACCTAATTTTAGTTCTACCTTGAGAATTTAATTGACTGAGCTTTCAGAAAAGCAGCGCGAGAGGACACAAAGGCCAGGGAGTTCTCTGGCTGCACCTCTGGTGCCCCGAGTTCTAAGCCCAGTAGGGCAACTCAAGGGGACAGACAGCCCAGCTACCTGACTGAAGGGACCGTCTGTCCAGATGTACACTTGTCATTATGAAGACAGCCTATTGACTAACAGGGCTTTAGAAAGAGCGTTTCTAAATGCTTTGAAGAACATCTGCCTGTTCCACATGGCAGAACATCAGCAGTGCTGGCAGATGGATGACTTACGCCCTTGGAAAGACTCCTGAGCACAGGGATAGAGTGTCACAGACAAGCAACTGCCACACGTAGCTGTTCTCTGCTCCCTCCTTTCAGAGCAGGGAGGGGAGGATATCACCCTGTGTGCTGCCACTTTCCAGACTGACCCCTCTTTACTAGTCCCACGGGCGAGCAGATGAATAATGTTAAAAATAAAGGACTTGCTAAGAGGACATTATCAATTTAAATATTTACATTTTCTTTTGTAAGCCAAAGCAGTCACAACCAACAAGTTCAAGACTCCAACCTCACATACCCAACTTCTAAGCTTTCACACACTCAAGAGCATTTTGCCAGCACTGCCAGTTTTGGGACAGCTAGTTCTGTGAAGGAACTCCCATCTCAGCTATCTCCAACAAGCTTTGGATGGCCAGTAGATCAGTTTACTTTACTTGCTCAAACAACACAAGGAGATAACCTTGACTGCAAGTTATGTAACACTTGACAGGCTTCTGTAGATAAGAAATACCCTTTCCCCTTTCTGTGGCACAGACTGAGGGTGTTTGACCTGACTCACCTGCAAACAACCAGCTCCCCCCACCCCGACACGAGCCCTGCACAGACTTCAGTGTCACAGGGATGGTAATCCAGTGCCAGGAAGGTGGGGCCAGAAAAAGCTGTGCTAAAGATCAAGTGCATGCCCTCAGGCCTGGGATACACTGCAACTGCTAACTCATTAGAGCAGGAAACATTATTTAGTTGATTGATTCGAGTGTGCAAGTTGAGACTGTGAAGGTCCCCGAATCTTGCATGCCCTGCAGCCTAGATGGATGCAGCATATAAAACCCACCTGAACAGTGCTGTTACATTTATCTGGTCCCAGTCACCTGGGATTTTTCCTTATTTGTCTGATGGTGAGGGCTAACTGGTTCCCAGGGTATGCGCCTCCCTGAAGTTACATATACAAATCACAAATGCAGGCAAAGCTGGAAGTACAAGCAACTTTTTTTTTTCCAGTATGGAAGGGCAGCAGCCAGGTGATGAAGCACCTGTGGTAAAGCTGAAGCCTGTGAAATGCTTTGGGGTGGACACAAGGACCAAAGAACTTAAAATCATAGGTCTCAGGTCTAACTTAAACCTCCCCTGGCACAACATGAGGCCATTCCCTCTTGTCCTGGCACTTGGTCCTTGAGAAAGAAGACCAACCCCACCTGGCTCAAACCTCCTGTCAGGGAGTTGTGGAGGGGGAGAAGGTCTCCCCTGAGCCTCCTTTTCTCCAGGCTGAACACCACCAGGTCCCTCAGCTGCTCCTCACCAGACTTGTGCTCTATAGACGCTTCACCTGCAACAGATGAAAGCTCTCCAGGGCTTCATGGAAAACTGGAGTGTTTTGGAGCAACCAAGGGGGGACTTCAGGTGCAGACTGACAACTGCACTGACACTCCAATGACAGCTGGCTGACACTGCAACTCAACAGAAGATGACAGCAAGACCAGACTCTGCTGTAACCTAACCTCACCTGCATGGAATGTGCAGCTAGACCTCATTCAAAGCAAAAAGCCACAGTCCCTGTCCTCGACCTCAGCTAACAGCTATGCAAACTGCACCAGCAGCTCTGATGATCAGTAATGGTGTGAAAATTCCCCATTCCAGCCTGGCCACCAACCCCCTGAGAAGTCACCCAGTCCAAGAGCCAAGACTTGATTACAGACAAGCAGAGTTATTCCACCTTTCCCTTTCTTCAGGCAGATTTTGCTACCTACAGCCCATGCACCAACACTACCCCAGGGTGTTTAGTCAAGGTCTGATGGTTGCCTACACTTAACCATCAGACCTTTCAGTTTTGACAGTGCCCCATGGCCTTTAAAGGCCACAAGGGTGAGAGGCCAAGCTGTTGCGCACCACAACGCTCACGGTTCAGTAAGTAAAGCCACCTACCTCTGCTACTAGCTACTGTCTGACATTTTGAAAGCTGGAGGGCAGCCAAGGTGGGGGGGGGGGGGGGGAAATCAACTCAGTGAGAAGGCGCAGGGGGGTATTCTGGGCAACCTGGAATGGGGTCCTCAGCTCCTCCCGTTTCGCTGAGGGTGTCATCTATTTATATCAAGCAGAGCCTGCCTATCAAACAGTGCTCATTCCAACCAGGCACAGTAATTACTTTAAATCAGTAACGGTTTCCTTTTGAGACGAGGTTATTCATTGATCGCCTGCTTGCAGAACTGCCAGCAATGGCACAAGAAGCAAGAGGGGTAACCGAGAGCCATGTACAATACAACAGGGACAAATATTCTCAGCTTTCTGTTTTTAACTGAAAATCAGGAGCTTTGTACAGCAAACAGGGTGACATGACTGAGAAGTAAAGGATTTTATGGCAAGCCGTTGGCACTCGGGTGTCAAATAACAGCTACCTGGCTCAGAGTAGGCTGTGAATCAACTTGAACCACTTCCAAAACAGCTCAGAACAGGCACTGAAATGTTATCAGCAGTTACGTAGGCTCTGTACGTACAACCAGTGTGCCGGCCCCAAAGCCAGAGCAAAGTTTCACCTTCCCACACACACCCAGGCTCTTTTGGAATAAGCTTCCATGAGCGACAGGTCAGCAGACAGGCCTGCATTGCCCAGTCAGGGCCCTATCAGCTCAAACCCCACCCTTACCTCATGGGTGCCGTGAGAGAAGTTCAGGCGGGCAACATTCATTCCAGATTTAATCATTTCCTTCAGCTTCTCCACTGAGCGGGAGGCCGGGCCTAGGAGGAAGAAACAGTTTGAATACTGGCTTCATAAAAGGAATGAGGTAACCCACACAGGCCAGGCTGCTTCACATGAGAGAATGAAGGTATAATGGACCCAGGTGCACTCCACACTGAAGCAGCTCATTACTAAAGCTGCAAAGCCTGTATTAACTTGCAGGGGTCAGTTTCTTCTCCTCAGAGGGAAGAAGCAACAGACTCTGGTTGTGCCACGGGAGGTTTAGCTAGGACCTGAGGAACAATTTCTTCCCCACAAGGGTTGCCAAGGCCTGGCCCAGGCTGCCCAGGGCACTGGTGGAGTTCCCATCCCTGGAGGGGTTTCCAAGCCATGGAGATGTGGTGTGAGGTTTAGTGGTGCCCTGGCAGTGCTGGGTTAATCGGTGGACTCGATCTTAAAAGTCTCTTCCAACCAAACCAGCTGTACAATTCCGTGACTAACTTGTTTTGAGGAGCAAAGAACCTGAGCAATTCTGCTTTACCCAGCTCCTGGATTCACTCCTAGAAGCAACACAGCTTCAGCAGGCATAGGAAAGTCGTGTTCTTTCAACACCTAAGTTCAACCCTGGCAAGAGATGAAAGCTAAAGACTTCCCACCATTTCCCCTAACACATTCCACCAGCACAAGGTTCATCCACAGCTGCGATTTTTCTCCTACACAAGATCCACCTACCGATGGTGCAGATAATGCCAGTGTTTCTTGCAATGGTTGGCTCCGAGTCGATGTCCAAGCGGCACATGTGCTCCAGGAAGGTGTCCGCCATGGCAGCGTGCAGCTGCTGGGTCTGTATGAAAGCAGTCCCTGCATCGTGGTGCTTCGACATCGTTGCTGGAATCCTGTGTCTAGAAGACAAGAAAGTGGTGCCAGGTTTCGGAATCATCCAGACCTTGCTCATTGAGCAGAGACACACCAACGCACCCACGTGATGAATATGGAGGTAACAAGCTGCTACTGGGTTAAACTATCTTTATGTTCCTACTTGAGAGTCTCAGATACAGGCAAGACACATTTCTATTGCCATGTCATCCCCCACGGATGCCACCCAAAGCTCACCTGCCTTCTATGCAGAGGTTCCCTTCATAGCTTCTCTTCATTGTCAGTCTTCCCTTGGAGCTACACAACGCAACAAAATTCAAGCACTTGAGTGCAAGGCAGGCAGAGATTCTGCCTCCTCCCTCCCAGCTCTCAAGTCATGTCTCCCTCCTATGGACCTCAACTGCACTTCCCAAGGGGCAGCTTGGCGATAGCGTGACTGCAGACACGCTCTTATGCAGGCAATCGTCTGACGAGAAGCACCTAATCACAGCAAAGTCCACCTAAGCTTAAAACCCACCCTTTAAGCCTGCAGAAGCAAGTGGACTCGAGTTGATTAAACACACCTCCTTGGCAATGAGCATGAAAAAGGCTGAAGATTTCTTTAATGCACTCAAGGTCCCTCTGGAAAGTGAAGACACCACTTGTTTCCCCCAGTCCCCCTGCATTCCCCTGCAGCCAAGGTGGCAAAAAGGTTTAAAACTGGTTGGATAAAAACACCTCTCTGAACTCAGGCTGCTCACCTCTAGAAGGCTAGAGCATCCCCACAACATCAGGAATCCCAAAAGGAAGCGGGACAGATGCTTAACCATCAGCTGGGATGGGAAGACACTCACCTCCCAGCAGTGCCAGTGCCCCAGGGCATTTCTAACTCAGGTCGCACTAAGATAATTTTAATCTCAAGTAGCAGTGGTGGCTAAAAGTCTTTTGTCCTCCTCAACCTGCCCAGGCTATATTGCCAGCATTGAAAAAGCCTCTGGTAAGACAGCAATGTAAAGTGGTGGCTTCTGTCATGGGCAGATCACTAGTTTTGACTTCAAACCTCATCCCCTGGGCACACAGGGGATGTTCAAAGGAGGCTGCTCCTTCAACATAAGCTGCCTTCCCCTGTAGAATACACATTTAGTAGGATCACAGGCTGCTGCTCAGCTCAAGGCAGGGAGAGAGCTGGGGAGGGGGAAGGGGGGGTGCTCTGCCTGCCCCCCACCCCAAGAAAAAAAAACCATAAACCCCAAATGGAGCATGCAGCAGCAAGCTCAGCATATTCGGCTTCGAAACAGAGGTGCTACTAAGCCCCAGAGCTCGGAACTGGCATTTCCTCAGTGGGTGGGGAGATGCCCTGCCTGCCATGTGCCTGTGCCGCAGTTCAGGCCGATGCTCCTCCCCTCAGCCTCTCCTGCTCTGCAGACCTTCCCCCAGTACGTGCAGATCGTGCAGAGCCCTCTCCCAGGCAGCCCTGACTCACCATCGCCTCGCTGCCATGCGGCATAAAGGAGTCAGGCCAGTGAAAACCATAATTTGTCCTGGCAAAGCCTCTTAGCCCTCACTCCTGCCAGAAACTGCTGATTCACCGGAGTCACTACAAGAAGGTCTGCCCACATAAAAAGCCCGACGAAGTCTCGTTATTATAGGAACACCGCCGGTCAGCCCTGAAACACTGTGTTTTAGCCCTCTAACACTTGCTGCTGCATCCTCTGACACTTGCAGCCCAGCGACGGCTTTTCTGGATGACAAAAAAAAGGGTTTTTTTCTGAGAAATCTCCTCTACCCAGAAGACAGGTGAGCAGGTCTGCCCAGCTTCTGGGAATGAGGGGACTACAAAACAACCGGCATGGAAACTGCACCCAGAGCATGACTTGGTTTAAAAATAGTTAAAAAAAAAGTTATAAAAATAGACAGGCGAGCTCTCCCCATCTTATGGAAATCCCCCACGCACTCAAGTCTTTTGCAAATAGAATCTGAAAAGCCCCTAAAGCCATTATAAATATATAGAAAGCAAAGTCCCCAGAAACCATTCCCTCTAGAAGATTTTCCAGCTGTTTGGGAAGCTCAGAAAAATTGTCATCGGAGACACTGTGACCTTGTCCAGGGACAAGAGCAGAAGCACAGCAGGCAAAATGTATCCCCCAAAACCGGTCTGCCTGTAGCACCAACAAGCTTCACTTTTTAATGCTTCCTCCTGCCTCCCATTCCCCGTAGTTACAAAGCAACAGCTGAATTCTGCTGGAAGGACCAGTTTTGTAAATCTAAGAGGAATGTCTGGCATTAACCACTGCTCCACTTGTTGGTGTCTTTTTACAAGCAAACAGAGGAGCACAGACTTGAAGGACACAGAGCACTCAGTCTGAGCTGAGCAAGGAAGGAGAGGGGGGAGGGGGGAAGCAATACTCTACAGTAAAGTCTGAATGTTTCCAGCACTGAATAAATCAGAATTCCTTCCGCAAGGAATAACAACTCAATCCCAACGTGAATTAGTTGGGCTGCCTGTGCTTCAGGCAGGGCAGCACAAAGGTGTCTGGTATCTCCCCAGCGCTTGAATATTCTAGAAAGAGCCAGTTTGAGGTCTAGACAACTGGTTTTGCAGCAGTGAAGGGACTAACCCCAGCCAGTTCATCCTGCATCCTAAAACCAGGAAAGGAGAGGCAGGAGAAATCCCCACCCTGGGCTGTTATCAATGACAAAAGGAAGTGAAAACTGCAGTGGCACAGGGCTGGGACCGGCATTAACCATTGCCATGCCACACAAAAGATGTTCCACTGCCTGGAAAAGTTGCAGGCAGGCTCCCAGAGGATGATTCAGGTTTTATTGGCCAGTCTCACACAACCTCACTGAGGCTGCAGAACAAGGCTGCTCATGTCCAGTGCTCCTGGCCAGAGGCAGAAATGGTTTGAGTTAGCTCTTCAATTTAATAAGGGCACGGTTATGAAACCAAGCAAGGCCTTAAGATCAAAAAAAAAAAAAAAAGCCTAGAAAAAAACATGAGCTCTGTTCATACCAGAAGCTAAAGGCACTCAACAGGAAAAAAAATCCAACTCTGCAGCAAAGCAGGTTTTTAATACGGCCTCTTCCAGAGAGGGAAAACAACCCGTTTGTCCCCGAGTGGCTGTTGCAGGAGGTGCCGTTATGTAAGTACAATATGGCCACCCCAAAATGCCATCTCTTTTCTGCAAGGCTGGACAGGACCCAGGAGCCACCACCTGCTCCTGGCTGGCACACGTGGGATATGCTCTGCCCAGCGGCCAGACCCGCAGCTCCGATGCGGAGAGGACTCTCTGGCTTTTTGGCCAATGTTACAGGGGCCGGGGAGGTCAAGCCAGACGGTGGCCCTTACTTCCCCGCAGCCGGATTAGCCTTGCCTCGGCCAGAGCAAAGTGGAGGTGACGAGCATCGGGTATTTGGTGACAGGGAAGACCTATCTCGAAGGTATCTGTAGTGCCGACACACCTACCGACTTAACTTGGCACAAGGAGCCTTTCAGCCTGGCCCCACACCAGCAGAAACCATCCAGCTGCCTTCAAGGAAACTCTAAAAACCTCTTTTGCACGATAAAAGAAAGTTTTGAGGGTGTTTTTCCATTTCAATACAGTGCTAAGTGGAAGCACAGGATGGGTTTTGCTGCGCACGCAGCCGCGGGCGGCAGCAACAAGCACTGCAGCCCCGCTCGCTCTACGTGCCGCCCATCACCTCGTGCTGCCGCATCCCCGCGCCATCTCCCCTGGACAAGAGGGGCCTCCTCCGCTTGGGCGGGAGATAAAGGACCAGCACGTGGCCCCGCCGGGCTGGGAAACGTTTCGTTCCTAGCAAATCCAACTACCAGCTTGGTGTGTGGAGAGGAAAGTACGGCTGGCATTGGATCGCTCCGGCTAACGCCAATAAATGAAGGGTTTAATAAAATTTATGGCTTCGAGCGGATGAAGGAGTAGGCAGTTAAGAAAAAGACTCAAGACTTGGCCACGCTGAGTTAACGACTGGACTCGATCTACAGGTCTTTTCCAACCTAAACGATTCCGTGATTTTAAACCCACGGGCTACTTGAGCAACGGGCTCAGAGGCAGCGCCGCACTCACTCTCAGCAAGCTCGTTATTTAGTGAAAGTGAAGTTTCTCGGAAGGTTTTCAGAGGCTCGTCCCCATTTCAATCAAACACGTGGCTGGCAGCAGCGCTTCCTGCCGCGGCAGAAAATGCCTTGTTAGGCTGGCTGTGGTTGGGATATGCGCTAGCATCAGCACGACCCACGAGGCCACCGAACTTTTAACTCGGCTAAATTAGCCTAAACTCTGCTTTATGAATGGGATGTCGGGCATAAAATTATGTGCTGAAGACTTTTTTTTTTTTTTTAATTCAGCATTGCTGGTTGTGCAACAAACTCTCGAGTTTCCCTAAGGGTATCGGGGGAGAAGGGGGGGAACTCAACACACCCTTCTTTTGTCACTCAACCTTGAGGCCGAGACGAGTCACAGGAGCATGAAGTGGCCAGAAAGTTAAGAGATCAACGTCACAAAAGCCTCAGCGAAACACTGATTTCTGTTAACCTGAGCCTCGCCGATAATTCGTTGCCTTATCACAACAAAGCAGGTTTTTGAGAGATTTCCCCCCCCTTTTATTAATCTGAAGAGACGATCAGGAGGTCGCCATTCACCTCCCACACAAGTATTATTCATGCCCCGGCAAAGAGAGTTTAAACGTGTTTCAAAGGTTTTTCACAGTTCAAGGACCTGTCCAAATTAGTTGTACGTGCTTGGGCAGGAATAATTACGGGAGAGGGTTCATTCAGAAGGGGCCTTCTCTTCTGAGAGGAAGGAGCGGGGGCGACTAAAGAAGCTGCAGCATCACTGGCGAGTTTAGTGAGCCGTGCGCTTATTTAAGTTAATGCCCTTCCAAGCATCGCCGAGGCTCTTACGTGAGTCCAGCCACGGCGCGGGGGGGGAGGGGGGAGCCGGCAAATCTCTCTGCTCCCTCTCCCTCTGACTCAGCCTCCCAGAAGACTCCAGTCCGGCCCCAGCCATAAGGAAACTGGGCGAGATGTTGCAACGCGTGCCCCGCGCTCTGTTTAACCGTCTTCAAAGTTTCGCCCTTCCTCCTCTTCCCGGTATCTCGCCTTAAGGATCGACTCCACCCAGCCACATACCTTTCCTTAAGGATAACCTCTCCCCTCCCCTCAACCGCCGCCCGAGGAAGACCCTCACCCAACGACAGGAACGGGGATAATGCCGGCGGGTTTCGCCGCTCGCTCAGCCCACCCGTCCACGAGGCCGCCGTTACCTGCCGCCGCTCGGCCTGCCCCCGTGCACGCACTCTCCGAGAACCGCCGCCGCTCTGCAGCCGGCGCCGCCGCCCCGGCAAGGTGATCCCGGTCGCAGCACCGCCCGCCCGCCGCGCCCCCCCCGCAGCCCTCCCCCCCCCGCCCCCCCCCGCCCGGGGGAAG
>JANHFX010026296.1:0-16517 GCA_027560015.1 Chloroceryle amazona
GGAGGGGGGGGCATGGTGGGGATGCAGGAGCAGCCCTGGGATTTAGTGCCAGCAACGTGCTCCTGTTGGGGGGATATGTCAGACAGCAGCACAGTGCACTGCCTCCTTGGCAGGGGAAAGCCTGGCCAGTGGGATTTCCTCCTGGCTGGGAGCTCTGGGTCAGTGCAGATGCCCACAGCTGGCTGGCTCAGCTGCCAGGCAGTAAGTTTTAAGCATATTGCAAATGCTAAAATCTGAATGTGTTATTTTTGGAGTAATAGCCTAAGGGTCAGACAGAGACGTTACCGGGGACACTGGGAGCTGGGTACAGTGTGATCAGGAGGGAAAAGAGAGGGTGCCATCCAGGCAGGACCCCTTTGTACAGCTGTGGCCATGTACAGCATAGCTGGCAGCAGCGTCTACCGGCCAGCTCGGCCTTCTCAAGGCAGCTCTGGTGCCAGGATGTGTTGGAACTGGCTGGGGTAGAGGCACCCTGTGGCGAGGCTGTTGTCTTGTCAGGCTGCAGATGGCCTTGGGAAGAGCTCTGCAGAACCAGCGTGGGGAGGATTTAGGAAAAGGGCAAGCGGGAGGCTGGCGAGAGAGACAGAGTGTGTGTCCATGATAAAAATCGGATGTGCCCAGTAGAAGAACAGTACAGTCTTGTTAACCAGTGTTGGGTGATGGAGTCTAACCCTGCTGAGCCTCAAAGCTTAGCTGCTGGAACATCAGGCTTTGCAAAATTATGCTTAATCAAGTCTCTTAGTACAATTAAGGTGAAAGCCCCGAGATGTGCTGCCAAAAGGCGATCAGGGTGGATTAAGTGACAAATCCTTTGCTTGCAGGGGTGGCCTGGGCTGGACCCTTGTGCTGCGCTGAAGGGAGGTGCTGCAGGGCACTGTAGGAGGGGTCTCTTCACAGCCGGTACCAGGAGATGCAAACACTCCCTGTCTGTGCTGCCACTGCAGACCAGGGCAGGAGAGCAGGTGGGTGGCAGTGCTGCTGAAGCAGCAGAACCAGTCCCTTTGCACCTTCTTTTGCCCACAAACGAGGCACTGCCATCCTGTGAAGCCGGTGGGCATGGCCGGTGCAGGATCCCTGGAGCGGATGGGTAACCTGGCATGGTTAGGAGCCTGGCAGCCTGGGTGCCTACCATGGGTAGCACTTGGGCATTAATTTCCTGCCCATCTTCCTGAGCACCCGACCCATAGCTACCAAAACTGTGCTGTTTTCACCAGGCACATCAGCCAGGTCTTTGAGCTCTCCTGCGTTGCTGCTGTGCAGTGAGGGGGGCAGAAGGGGATGGAGCAGAACTCTGCCTCTGTGCCCACCACTGCCTCCTCCCCCTGCTCTGGTCCTGGGATGGATCCAGGCAGCTGACTGAAGGGGGAAAAGGAGGCTGTGACCCCCACCTCTCTGCTCCCACTGACCTTCCCTGCTCAGGGTGTTACTTTTAAATGAGTTCAGGCTGGCCCGTGTCCAGGCAGGGTCCCTGCCACCCACAGTGTGGCTAGTGGAGCTCGGGGCAGCCTTGCCCCAGGGACCAGCTCTGCAGACAGCAACCACCTGAGTGTGCAGCCAGAGTGTGAGGTGACACATGAAAGGCAGCCAGGAGGTATGTTTTAAATACTTTTATTTCTTAATTTACATAAATGTATATATTTGGCTTATTTATTTTTTTTTATACTCTGAGATTCACAATCAATTGCTCTTAAAAAATAAAATAGTCATTTGCTTCTGAAAGAAATCAGAAAACTATTTTATACTCCTGCCTTGTATAACAAGAAAATATACTAATACTCCCGTACATCACGTAGTAAAAGTGATTGTAAGTGCTGGGTCACTAAACAAGAAAGCAAATGACAAAGCAAACAATGAGGACGGAGGGTGCAGAGAGGAACTCTGCTCTCCAGAGCCCAGCTGTTCAATTGTGGGGTTGTGTCACCCTGAGGTTCTCTCTGAGCTAGTCCATAAAAGGGGAGAGGCTCTTGGGTTCGCCCAGGCTCTGGCTGGCTGAGCAAGGGCAGCAGGAGGCGTTACAGTTACTTGGGGCAGCAGCTTGCTGCTTTTTGGGTCATTTTCTTGCCCCTCTGTGCAGTTCCCAGTAGCTCTGTTCCTCTCACTGCGTCCAAGCCGCCCAATTACTCCTGCAGCGGGTGCACCGGCGCAAACGCAGCAGTAGCTGAGGAGGGGGTTAGTGCTTGCTCAGACCAAATCTGTTTATGAAGCAGGGTAGAAGACAGCCCTCGAGATTAACTGAGGGGTGTCCTGACCCCTCCCTGGTGCGCTCTGGACACCCTGCACAGCCCCCCGATGGCTGCAGCTAACGGTGCAGCTCCATCCCAGTGAGCGTGGGGAGACTGAAAGGAGCCTGCACCTTGCTGGAGACTGTCGACCCTCAGGCAGCAGTGGAACAGGGGCAGAACCTGAGGAAGGACCACTCGCAGCTCTGAGAAGCAGGGTGAGGCAGCAGGTACCAGGGAGGGGGCCAAGATGCAGCAGCAGCCCATAACCTGGAGACCTTTCCCCTCCCTCAGCTCCCCGTCCCGAGGGGCAGGGGGTGCTGGGATGAGCGGGTGTGGTGGGTGCTTGCTGCCTTCAGTGGTGTTTTCCTCCCTGTTTTCCGATGTGTTCTGTTTGTGTACTCAAATTTTCAGACATTCACATGGAGTGATTTTTGTGTGCAGGAGAGCAGTGTCCTTCAAGGTGTTTCTGTCATTACTGGGACTTTTTAATTTCGTGTTGAGGTTTAGAACCACACACATAACCATGATGATCTGAACAACTACTTATTTTGAGTGACAGGCTGGAATTGTTTCATTCAGCATGATGGATACAGAAATCCATGGATACCATATTAAACACTAATTCTCTTTCCCTATTAACAGCCTTTCTTTGTAAGAACAGAAACACAGCATCTCAGCAGCAGGTATCTGCTTTGCACATAAAGGAGCTGAAGCTAGGCAGTGACTTTCCCAGGTGCCATACTGGCAGAAATGGGCCGATGTTGTGGGACAGGCAGCCGTGTGTTAGAATCCAGGGAAGGGGCTTTATGGCCACACAGGTCCAGTTTCTGTTCATAATAGGTATGGTTCATATCCAGACTCGATGTCCCTCTCACTGCCTTAATCTCCAGACCCCTGATCGAAGTGAGCTGGTTTCTCTCTTTCTTTCTGGTAAGTGACCAGGTGCCTCTGTAGAAACTCGAACTGCACAACTCTGCACAGCTCAGCCACGAAGCACTCAACAAGAAATGCAGCCTTTCAGCTTCTGGCTCTCTGAGTATGGGCTGTCAGTGTGTAAAGGAGCAGCAGCATCCACAGGAGGTGGAAAGGCTGTTTCCATTCTGTTCATCTCCTCTAAGCTGTCATAGCTGCTGCTCTGGCTTCCCTCTCTTAGCCTAGAAATAGGGGCAGCAGGGATTCAGGGATCCCTCGGTGTGGAACCACTGCAGGTAGGGCTGACTTCTCATTCCTTGCTTGCTCCCTTCCCTCTTTCCTTGTTCAGAAGAAAGCCACAGCAATGTCCTTCATCTGCACAGCAGATAAAGCTGGCCTCCTGTGAACAGTGCTGTGCTCCTCTGACAAGGACCAGGGCTCCTCCCTGACCAGGAGAACTAGTGAAATTGGAAAACATTTGGGTTCCCTTTCCACTGTTGACTCCTGAGAATTAAGTTTCTCCCACCTTCAGCAGGAGCAGTTCATTGTGTTGACAGTAAAGGCTATGACAGAGAAAAGCAATTTAGGAAATGAGGCTAATCTTGGTGTCTGAGATGAAATGACTGATTGTTGGGTTGCTTTTTGTTTCTTTTTAAACAGCTTAATAAGGAATTTCTTAATTGGAATCAGAAATTCCTGTGCCTTTAAATCCAAGTGTTTGGCTCCCCTGCCCACAGAGGTGTATTTCCCCTGTGAATGGAGGTGGGAAACAAAGATTGTGTTTGGATTTGCTCTGCTGTATTATTTCTAGCACCCACTTGCTGTTCTCCAGAGGATGCCCAGGCACTCGAGGAACATTTCTGGCTCTAGTTGTTTATCTAAGCCCTAAAGCCATCATTAAGGTATTTTAGGTGACAGAGCAACCTTTGCAGAAGAGTCCCGTGGGGTGTGATGAGGAGGAAAAGCTCCCACTGGTCCAGGAGTCACCCTCAGAACCCAGCTCCCTGGGCAGCAACTGGCTGCATGGTGGGGATTAACAGCTTTGCTGGTGCCTGGAAGCGAACGGGAGAGAAAACCTGGATTTCCTGACAGTACCTTCCCGTGTCTCTGAACACAGCCAGGACAGGTGGCTTCCAGAACTAACACGCACCCAGTCCTAGTTTGGCATTTCCTTTGCTGATTGAGTCCTTGCAGCCCAACTGCAGCCACTTGTTAAAGAGGAGCACAAGAGTGAGGTGCGTTGAGCTACTCGAGGTGTGTGCTGAACTGGAGGGACTATCTCAACGGACACATCTCAGTGGAAGAAAAGGGAGTGGGGAGTTCACTGAACTGATGCCCTTTCTCTGGAAGCCTGGCTCTTTCTCCAGGGCCTGTGCTCAGCTGCCTTGCCCACGCTCTTGCAGCATCGAGCCAGCACAGCATCGTTTTGGCTTGAGGAGGCCAAGTGCAGGAACCAAGGCTGCAGTGAGGGGATGCTGACTGCTTCACAGACACACACCTCTGCATTCAGGACTAGCACAGCTCAGACACTGGCCTTGCCTGTTAAAGTTCTCAAATGCATCTTCATAAGGAGAAAAGCGACCAACTGGCACCCCAGTAGGAGTGGTCTGGGACGGTGCAGGTGTTGGGCAGGCGTTCAGCCCCAGCAACCTTCCAAAGGAAACGGCCACGGTCGAGTATCAGCCACTGGCTTGGAAAATACTGACAGAGGGAGAATTGGCATTGACAAGATGCAGAATGTGATATGCACGTAAACCACGCGTGATGTCACTGGCACAGCAGTATTGCACTACGGGCCCTGGGGGAAGCCATTCAGCCACGATGGATTTTGGTATTTCAGAAACCTGCGAACCCCCCAGGCAAGGCTGAATGGAGCGTACTGAGCAAACTCTGGAGCCCCCAGGGATTTCTGTCTGAAGGTCTGGGCCTTTCTGTAACAACCACCAGCATACCCAGTGCAGTGAAACCTCTCTCCTCTATCCCATTGCTCAGCCTCAGGTGCCAGGTAACTCATCCACTGGAAGTCTTCCTGCGGTGCCCCTGCAGGGCCTGATCCCGGGGCACTGAGATGAGGAGAGTTGTGGACGTTTTTTGTGTCTGGTATGGTTGCACAGGCAGCTCCAGATTTAAATGTTTAAATAAAAACTGTTTATCTAAATATATATCTATATATATCTGTCATCTAAGGTCTTCAGCAGAGATAAAGCATCTTACAACATATTTAAATAAAAAATAATAATCTGAATTAAGCCTTCAGTGTTAAAGAAAAGGTGATGTACAGAATAGGTCCCCAACTAGTGCAGTCTCTGGGTGTGGGAGTGCTGACAGAACAGCAGCATTCAATAGGACGTAAGTTGCCCTATAAACAACGTGGACTTTGTTGGCTACAACTAAAACCATATACACAATCTACAGTCACTCACGTGGGTAGCACATTTTGGGTCCAGTGGACAGTTGCTTTCGATGCTCAGAGGAACCTGTGAACAATATTAAGCTTGAGAAGTTCTTGTGTTCCAGGCTGCTCTGCTCATCTCCTGGTGCCTGACCCCGCAGGCTGGAGTGGTGTGATTGATTTGGTGCTGGATAACCCTTCCAGGGTGCTGTGGAACTGAAGGATCCACTGGTTTCCAGTACGGAAGGGCTTTGAGCTTGAGATTGGTGTGGTGGTGAGAGCAGGAGTCCACCCGTCGTTTCCTTCACTAGCAACTGCAGGCATAGAAGAGGAGAGAAGAGAGAAGGGGCTGTAAATGGGGTAGTCCTGGGAATGGATGGGTAACGGTGAATGCGTGCACCTCAGCTTTGTGGCAGAGGCCAGTTAAGGGACCCTTGCCTCAGTGGAAGCTGGAGGCAAGCAAAGCTTGACCGGAGTGGAGACAGCACCTCGGGATGTCCTGTGGGCTCTTGGAATGGCAAACACAAACGCACCGCGATCCAGGCGCAGTCTGCTCAAGGAGGTGAAGCAGGAGCAGGTTTAGACTCCTGGCTGTAGTACTGAAGGGCATCAGCTGTGTCTTGTGTCTGCACAACTGTTTGTGATGGGAGTTGAAACCTCAGCAGATAACAGGGTTCGTTTTTGCTGACTGTTTTTAATCCTAAGGAAAACAGGGACAGCCTCTTGCCCTAAACTGTCATTTTCAAACCTGCTGTCCTTTGGTGAGCCCAGCTCAGGCCGTCAGGCCAGCAGCACCTCCCCTGCAGAAGAGCTTGGCCATGGCTCTTGCTGCTGACAAGGTGGAGCAGACCCTGTCCTTCTGGCGTGTTGCTGCTACACGCTCTTTGAAAGCTCAACATCAGCACAGCTACTGACTGGGGAGATACCCCGGGGCCTGGCTGAGTGGCCAGCAGCTCTTTAAGTGGAGAGGGCAATCCTTCAGTCACTGCAGGATGTCCTTGAGAGGTCCTGTGCTCCACGTACGCAGGAAACTGCTCCTGACTGTTCGAATCAGCGACTGCTGGGCTATGGAAAATTCCCTGTAACCACAGCCTGAGCTCCCTCAACCGATCCAAAACTGGGCCCTCAAGAGCAGAAAGTTCAGTGAAAAACCTCAGTGTGCTCAGGACCCAAGTGGCCAGTGTTTTATAAGGCAAGTCACAGCAGTGTCACCTACTCTTTCCTCCCAGATTTTCTGAGGCTTTGGTTTGTTTGTTTTTTTCCTAAAAAGCTTTGCCCAAAAGCTCCTGCTCCCTCCAGTGTGAGTGCAGGTGCAGCCCAGAGCCTGCAGGGTCCAGGCAGACCTTGAACAGCCTTACCCTGGACCAGAATCTACTCCCCTCTGTGGCAATCACACATCTGCTCTACTAGAGATTGTATTAAATCTTTTCCCCAAAAGAGCCCATTCTTAAGCATGTTCTGATTTTATGATTAGTCTTTCAATGCATTTAATTTACGGGAAAGAAATCTCCTCTTCAGAAAGGTGCTTTAATTAATTTTGGCTACAATAAAATGCTGGGAAGTGTTTTATCAATGGCTGCAGCGCTGCGACTGCGGCTGGGTGATAAGAGCAGCATGAACACACAGGAGGAGAAAGGGCAGGGGGAGTGGGACTCTCCCTGGCTCGCGGCCAAGGCCTCGGCTCTGGATCAAGGGTTGCAGGGGGGACAGTCCTCCCAACGACCTGGGAGTTCATGCACTGCCGGAAAACATTTTCCTGCAGAAAATGTGGAATATGCAAGGAATGGTCATCTGATAGCGAGCAGATGTTGGACCAAGAGCAGTGTCACTGCAGGTTTTATGAACATAAGGTATGCTCTAAGTTCTTGTCTGCTCAGAGAAGGAAGCACCAGGTTTCTAGAAGCAGCTTAATGCACCAAGTGATACTGGGCCCCTGGTTTCCCTGTTCTTGACTTGCTCTGGTTTGTGTTGAGGGATAGCAGAGGTGCAGCCCATGGCTGTTTAAGGTTAATCTCTTTCCAGTCTCTAAGGGAAGATTTGGGGCAACAGGGGGGTTGGAGCAGCTGGGTACCTTGAAACTAACTGCTGGTTTGGGTCACTCACCATCTCAGACTTTCACAGAGGCTGGTGGCATCACAAGTGGATTCACCCTGGTGAAGGGAAAACAAAAGTGACACGTGAGAGCTGCAGCAAGCGCAGAACCAGGCTCCTAAAAAATGCACCAGCCTATTAAATTCCGGTTCCTGTTGCTTAAATTTCTAAAGAGCTAGGACATTAATAACTGTCCCTGCACAATGGTATAAAGCTGAAACCCTTTCACATGGCGGTGCTTGATAGCAGCCCTGACAATTGCTGGAACGTGCCAAGTGCCATCGCTGACACTAATTGACAAGGATTTGGGAAGGTCCCAAAGGCACCGAGCCGCACCAGTTGTTTCCCTAAGCCAGTAACAAGGCTGCTTAGACAGTGGCTGCTGAGTAGCGTCCTTCAGCCCGACAGCATCAATGTAAACAGCCACCACTGATAAAAATTAAGAAAAAAGGAGCTGTCTTGCAGTTTGCAGCTCCTGCTGACTTGCTGCTGTTCCAGACAGCTGCTCCCAGGTGACGGATGGAGCCCGGTGGGGACCGCAGTGTCACCAGGCAGAAGCTGTTCTCACCAGTCCCACACCTTCCGCTACCGAGGGCAGCGAGGGGCGCAGCTCTTTGCGCTGGGGGGTACCCGGGGAAGAGGCAGCAAGAGCTTTACAACGTTCATCCCTTGGACCTGCTCCTCGCTGCAGCGTGTGCCCTAGGCTCCTGCTGCAGCAGAGCAGCTCCCCTCGCCCTCCCACACAGCTTGTGTCTCCCAGGCTGTGGTTCCCTAGGGACAGGGACGAGTTCCTGGGGTAGCGGTAAGCACAGCAGGGCCCCTGTGTGGACTATAAGCCAAGTCACTCTTGGACTCTTAAGAGTTTTGGGACTGCTTTCTACCTTGGATGCTCTCTGGCCTCAGTGGGAACTGCTGGATTCTTACAACATCCTCCACCTCACCCAAGGACCTGGCTTGATGCTGCCACGTTGGAGTGCCTGTGCCCAGCCACGCTCTGGCTGTACGTGGCCAATAGGAGAAGACACCCGAGTCACAAAGCCAGAGTCTCCTTGTACCACGTGGCTGCGCTGACTTAAACTAACAAATGCACCGAAGCAGCAGCATTTTATTCCTCAAAGGACTGCCGCAGGATTTTGCCGTCACGTGCAAAAGCACAGCTTCTTTGGAATCGGTGAAAACTGGGCAGGATTACAGGGAAGGTGACAGAAACCATCACCGCCTGAGGTCCTACCAGGTAAGAACTTCTCAGAGAAACATCATTCCAGCTGATTCATTCCAGCTCACTCGTGGCTCTTCACCAGATTTCACAGCTGACCCAGGACACTGTATTTTGCTGGAGAGGGATGATGCTGGGCTCAGACATGGGTTCCAGGAGGAAAATTAACCAGTGGCTAGGGAACACCTTCCAAGAAATCTCTGCATCAGAAGCTGGCCCAAGGCAGCCTACAGCTCTTTACTTCACATCAGCCTCACAGAAAATCTATCTCCAAGGTGCACAGAAGCCTCTGTGCCTTTTCTGTCTTTCCAGGCTATAAACTGAAATATTTTTGATGCAGGAGCTGACTCAACTTTCACTGTAGAATTACCACTGTTGGTAACCCTGCTGCGCTGGACAGGACACCGTACTGAACGTTGTTCCTGGGCTTTAACTATCAGAATACATCGGGGAGAGAAGACAGACGGCCTTGTGATGCTACAGGCAGCTTTGGAGGTAGGCAGCAAACTATGGGATGGCACGAAGCTATCAGCGAATGCTACAAGTCCAGATGTTTGAATGCACTGTAATGTTTGAACGCCAGGTCCCTTCACGCGTAGGTCATTGCACAGTTGTACAAGAAACAGGATACAGACAGAAAAAGTTAAGTATGGCCATGGCTTTCTCTTCAGCTGACAGACACCTGGAAACACAACTCGTATCACGGTGCAGCCTCCTACAGGATAAAATACACTTCCCACGAAGGTGCTTATGTTGCCCCCGAGTCATATGAGTTACTCTTTGCATTTTAACACATTCCCCTCAGCTTCTGCTTTAGCTCTTTTACAGATGAAGACAGAAGCCTCGAGGGGCTGATCCTGAAATGCATTTAGAGGGTTTCCCAGGAAACTAGACCCCCACACGCCCGGAGAACCTGCTGGGGAGAGGAGTGACTTTCAGGGACCCGATAGGAAACTGGTGGGCAGAAGAGAGACCTGAAATGGTCCCCCAGTTCCAGCCAGTGCAGTCGTCAGTCTCTCTTCAAGCACCGTGTAGCAGACAGTGGTTTGTGCGCAGCCTGATTTCCCTGAGCTCAGCTTACAGGTGGCAGCAGGTCAGCTCTGATTTCATTGTTTTTAAGCAAAACCACTAATAATAAATTTTAGATTCTCTTGGGTGGTAAAATGTAGTACACGGACTTAATCTAACGTGGCTCAAGAGCATCTAAATCCCTGCTGAAGTCCCACTTGCCTTTCTAATAATGCTAATCCCACACTGAATAGATTGTCGCTTCCGATTTGGTGATACCTGCTGACTAAACATTGGCTCCTGAATTGTTCTATTTTCTCTGCAGTGTTTTCTCAAGATTGTGAATGTTTTCATTCCTTGGAGAGAGCGGGGTGGGAACCACTCTGTTGTTTCCTAAGGGGGAGGAAACTCACCCAAATTGCCTTTCAAGAACAGAAGCTGTCAAACTTTTCTGGTTGTTTTTAAGGGCTCCTCCAGCAGTAAAAAATGTGGCTGACTCCTTCTAACCCCATCATTTCCTCTCCTGTCAAACCTAAATATTTCTTCTAGATCCTATCAAACCATTTCCATGTAGTGTGACAGCATCTATAATTCTCAAGTATTTATAAGACTGTCTGTTTAATATTAAACTACATGCTGGAGAGCTGTTAAATATTTATACTATGTAAAATGGATCTAATTTCACAGCACCTCAGCTGGTTAGAGAACCGCAAAAGAAAAAGAAGACGAGTTTAAGATAACAGATGAGTGCCCAGGATCTCTTACAGGTCAGCTATGCTCTATTTCAGGAACTGTGCACAGATTATTCTCCAAACGCTCCGTTCCTTTCAGTCTCGCTGGTCACCAGGCCAGCATATTGGAGGTGACAGTAACACAGCCAGCACTGCTGCACGGTTCCCCGCACAATCTGGGCTCTCTCAGGCCTTTGAAAGAGGTTTTGCTGCCCAGGTGTGACCCAGGAATGCTCTGCTCCACCCAGAGCAAACCCCAGATCTCCCAGCTCACCTGCAGCTCCACCTGCTCCGACAACTGAGGGCGAAGTTGCGGAAGCAGTGGTGGGACAGATGTCCCACTGACTTTCCATATCAGAGGGGCTACCAAACGCTGGAGCTCTGTTAACGTGTCACCTCTGTCCCTGCGCTCGACCTCGAGCGAGGAATGGGACGGCGAGAAGGGAACACTCTTCAGTACGGGCAGCACCATCACGCGCAAGGTGCCACGAGAAAGCCGGTGCTCATATAAAGCTTCTGCGACTGCTGCCCACAGTTTAATGCTGAGTTTCATAAATAACTTAACGCATACATTTCGGTATCCTGCAGCTTTCCAAACGCCCTCTTTTCTTGCCATCTAAACAACTCAGGCTTTGGCTTTTGTAACAGAGAAGCATATTAGGAAATAATGTCCTGATTTTTACAGCCCGCTGTACTTAACATCGCCTAACTTTCCAACTGACAATAAAAATGCTCTGGTGGGGTCCTTCTAACCTGACCATAACTCATTTTTGGACTAGCAGGAGCTCATTCAGCAGACAGGAGTATCGGGGCTACGGGGGCAGCCAGATCACTGGCCTTAGCAGCAACTCCTGCCGGTGCTTAAGGATTTTTCTTCTTTTATTTCACAGGAGAGAATTCCACGTTTCTGAGGCCCCGTGCAATATGCTATAAATTTCCTGTCTGACGCAGCGCTCTGGGAAGGGATACCAGCCTACCAGCCACTAAGAGCACTCCTCAGCAGATTCCTCCCTCTCTGAACTTTCTCAGACATTGCCCAGGGGCAAAACCTCTCCAAAAGGCCTTGTGAACACACTGAAATCAGACGGTTTAGGTGATGAAATGTTTATGGGGACAGACATCCTTGAAAGGTAATGAGACTTTATGGCCTTGAATCTATGAAAAACAAATCTGTTTTTCAAATACAGATAGTTTAAGGTTTTTTTGAGCCAACAACATCCTCCACCTGCACATCAAGGATGAATCGCAGCCCAGCCAGGGGCAGCATCCTGAAAAGCCACCTACTGAAACTCCTCATTTGCAGTCGAATCTAATGTTTGTGTGATGGAAAACACACCATCTCTAGCTCCACCCCTTGTATGACTTTAAGATAGAAGAGTGAATTTGATCAACTGATAACCAAAGTTCCTTGCAGACGAGGCTGGCTCCTGCTGTTGTATCCCTGCAGATAACCAACACCACCATTATGGAGTAGGAGAGATGGGGCAGCCTTCCCCACTGGATTTCTTCATCTCTAAATGCACACAGTCTCCGCTCCATCAGGTAAATTAAAACCCAAGGGCACAAGTCATGCTGCCACTGTGCTCTCCCTGACATGAGAGGACAAGTGTAGTTGCAGCTGGAAGGAGGAAAGAGATCCCTGGGGCACAGGACCACAGAGGGGGTTCAGGCACAGGCAAAGTCCTCTCTGCACAAAACCCACCTCCCCCTCTCCCAGCTGTGGTTCGGAAGGGGAGAGACATTGGGGAAGTGTGTGTGTCTCACACGGGGCTCACTTCATCCACCACCCTGTCACTGCAGGGATCAACTGCCTCAGGTAAGTCCTTGCTGAAGCCATTGCCAAAACACCCTAACATTTTAGTAAACCAAAGAGGCAAATGGACACAGTTACAGACCACCCCCCTCCTATTTTCCATCCCTGACTGCATAGTGTCAACACTCAGTCAGCTTCAAGAGGACATCAAGCTTACTGCAGCTGGCCTGCCAGCAACTCAGACAGGTAACACAGGGCCAGGAACACCTTAAAAACACAACCAACCGCCCCTCGCACGGTAGCACACCTCGTTCCTCCTCTGCACAGACCTTACTGCTTTGTCTCACCAGTATCTCACCACACAGGGATTTAAAGCTGCATTTCAGTGGGATTTTGTCACATTTGCCTCGAAGACTTTGAATCAGCTCAGCACCCCAGTTTCATCTAGTAACGCACAGTGGCACCGGGGCAGCGCGTTTGTGCAGAGACTTCTGCCCCTGAAACAAACTGAAGTCACCCATGGCTATTTTGCTTGCTCTTATTGTGCTCACCACAGAAGGCAAACCCAGCACCTCAACCTCCTGCAGAGCTCTCTTCAGCTTGGCTCCCTGCTGCACTGGTGAGTGTAACATACTGGTCCCAACAGTGCACCCCATTTTTGCCAGGCGCTTTACAAAGAGCAAATCCAGCAGGCTGGAGACCCCAGTTCAGGTGTGTACCTTTTGTGACCTTCTATCGAGTTTTTAATTGATTGGTGCAGAGTTTAGATACGTTGGGCACCCCTGCCCTCCAGTAACACAGTCAAGTTGCCATTTGCACCTGGAGCTGGAAGGAGATGCCTCTGGTTCCCCACCCAGAGTTCTCCCGGGATGCTGAACAAACCACTGGGTGCAACCTGTGCCTGCAGCTCCTCCCCCCAAACTGACCACAGAACATTAAGCCTTAGGACAACCCATTACCTGCTGAGCAAGGTGTAAGAACAGCCAGCTCAAGGATTACCTTCCAGAGAGCACATCCTGTTTTAACCGAACTCGAGCTATTTTGCTAGTTAAGTCAGTAACTTTGGGACAAGACCCTCCCAATTCACAACGTGCCTCCCTGCAGAAACCCAGTGCTTTGACTTAAAAGGCTCCTTAGTAGGCTGCAGCTGAAAACGGTGACCCAAAGTGAAGCAGCATGAAAGGTGAGGAATAATAGTAATACATCTACCTAAAAAGAAAGGTGAGCAATAATAATAATACATCAACCTCAAAAGAACCCAGTGAGTGGTACAGGAACAGGACTGGCACAGCTAAAAATAATCTTAGGCCCTGAGCTTCCTGATGCATCACGACAGCCTCCCAGGAACAGGGGCTCTTTGATGAAGCTGAGGTCAGTCTGCTAAAGGAAAAGGACGCCGAGCAGAACGTTAACAAAATTTCACAAAGAATCAGGCACGGGAGCAGCTTGCCTTGGAGTAGGAGCCCACTCGGCTCCGCTGCCAGCTTGTGCTCACTCATTTCTACCCAGAGATGAAGCCTGGGGCTTGCGTGACGCCAAAGCCCCCCCAGCAAGGCTCAAACAGGACCCGGTGGTGCAGAACCCTCCCCACGGCCGCTGGCACAGAGTCACCCTTCCCTCTGGAGATGATGGAGGATCTGCCCGAGCTGAGCAGCAGCTCTCTGGTGGAGACAGCCCGACGGGAGCTTCGTGCTGGTGATGACAGGTGCTCCACCAGCTGCACTAAAGAAATGAATTGGCTTAAATCCCCTTTTCTTCCTGCACGTCAGTGGGTTTAGCAAACAGAATATGATAATCATGTACAGCAAATCCTTTTTGTTTTTTTTTTCCCTCTCTGTTTGGTACAGCCCCTTAAAGCTGCGCAGGCTATGTCAGTGTTTTCCATCTGTTCATTTAATCTAGGTGCTGAGCATATTTGCCTCCAGAGGAAGAAACATAGGTCAGGATTTATTCTTCCTCTTTTGCAGTTCTTGTCAGAGGAGAAAACTGGCATAAAGGAAAAATCAATAACCTCAATAACCTTTCCTTCTATTTTTCCAGGCAGCTGCAACAGAACAGATGTGGAGATGAGTGGCTAACAGGACTCATTAGAGTATCAAGGTCTTGGGTGGAAATGAACTCCAGTGCCAAGTCTGCCTGAGTGCTCTGCAGTGGGCTGCTAACGCGGACTCGTGGAGCTAGTGAAGATGTGGGTCTCTGAAACCCTCACAACTTAACGCCTGAGTCTGTCTCGGGATGTGTAATTCTGCCAGATATTGATGGGCTCAGAATTAAGGATTTTTAGTGCCATGGAAGACGTGGGTAGCATCACACTCTTATGTGCACTGAAATGAGGGAGGAAGGAGGAAGTGGAGGATCTGGCTTTTTTCTTGGCATGACTGAATGGGACCGGGGCTAAAACGTGACATAAAAAGCAGGTATGACCCAAGTAAATCTTTAAACAGAAAATCCTGTAGCACTTCTTGATGCCACAGGGTTAAACCCATACTTCCTACCCTCAGAATAACTGCCTCATGATACCTTTTTCTCTCTGTTTGGTACAGCCCCTTAAAGCTGTGCAGGCTATGTCAGTGTTTTCCATCTGTTCATTTAATCTAGGTGCTGAGCATATTTGGTCTTTTCACTGACCTCTAAGGTCCCAGGAACTGTCCTTCTGGCCTCCTCCACTGTAACAGTCCAGCCAAGCCCTGTCTGGCATGTGGCAGGGGTCTGGCAGCATCTTTAGGAATGACCAAGCCAGAGCAGTAAGACAATTCTTAATGAAGCACAGGAGGTGATACTCCAACAGGTTTGTCCTTGTTTCACTAAAAGGCCAAGGACCCAACCACAAGTGAACTGCCTTAACACAGCCACAGTCACAGCTTGCTGGAAAGCTGCCTTGCAGACTTCTCCACATGAAGAGGTCATCTGCTGTTGATAAAAGTCAGTACCTTTGTAAGATGCTCTGTGACCGTGACAGGCGTCAGGAAACAGACTAGCAGGGCTGAATTTTTCATGATTTTGTTCTCTTCCCTTGGGTCAGAATGGGTTTCTGGCTTGGAAGGCTGCCTCCTGCTCAGTGCTCCAGTCACCTGTGTGGAAGCTGATCAGATATCGTAGCTGTGCCAGGGCAGCCTTAGCAAAGAAACTGTCTTGGGGAGAGTTTAAAACATTCTCCTGCGTGATAAACTCCCTCCATGCCAAGAACTGTCCTTTGCAATGACAATGAAAATTGACATCGAATCCTTTATAAGCGTGTGATTTAAGTGCCCTTTGTACCTTGTGGGCAAGTGCTTTCAATCCTGTTGTGCAGCTGATGAGCATTTTAGGGGACAGCATCTGACTTCTTGAAGGTCACAGCAGAAAGCCAGTAGCCCAGACAGCAGCAGGACTCCCAAGTAGTTCTCAACCTGGAGCTCTTCTTGGACCAGTGAGCTTTGCCTGTCTGTAACTGCAGGCACACAGAAATGCCATTCTTGCTGTAGAGCAGCACTTCAGTAGCTGGGCATAGTCTAGGAATATTGTTTTCCTTCCTCTGTGGCAGAGGAGATTAATCTCAGATGGTCAGTGGGCACGGGGAATTGAAGGGCTTGGAGAACAGTGAAGTTCTGCTGCAGCCCCTGCCGCAGTTTGCAGCTAGCAAGAGCTCCGCCAGCACCAGCTGGCTCCATCCCTCTGCCTGTACTTAAGCAAAGCTCCTGCTGCCAACAATTAACTGGAACAGCGTATTCCAAATGCCATGAGCATTTTGAGTAAGGACCACAATTGAGCTCAAAATGTCTGTGAACAACCAAACTGACCCTTGACATCTTCCTACCTAAGCTGCAGGAAATCCGCCAGTTGACTAAAGCAACAGAACAAATCAGTGCTTTTTCTGGACGAGACCATATTTTCCACCTCATGAAACCAGCAGCTCCCAACTAAAGAGGCAAACCAGCATTTAAACTTCAGCCAGTCTCAAGCCATTACATCTTTTATTTCCTAGCTCCATTCATGGAGTTACAAACCGGGTTAGTAAACAGGAGAGAAAAAAACCTCTACAAGCAGGCTTCTTCCACCAATAATAAAACTACTTGCATTTTCCCCACTTCTTCCCTTCATACTCTTAACTCCTTGATATAAACCATCTACTAGTCGTATTCCATCTGCAGTCTACATGTGTCTCTATCCTGCCACTCTTGGCTATTCAGACGATGCTCCTTTCTTCTCCCAT
>JANHFX010026296.1:30107-40915 GCA_027560015.1 Chloroceryle amazona
GAAAAGGAGGAGGAAAAGGAGGAGGAAAAGGAGGAGGAAAAGGAGGAGGAAAAGGAGGAGGAAAAGGAGGAGGAAAAGGAGGAGGAAAAGGAGGAGGAAAAGGAGGAGGAAAAGGAGGAGGAAAAGGAGGAGGAAAAACATTGAGAAAATCCACACTAGAAGAGAACTGATGCCCATTTAGAACAAGCATCTTATTCCAAGCAGAGGCAATTACGAATGACGGGTAAAATGAGATTAAATGCTTTTCCTTAGGGTTTTACCATGTGGTCTCAGGCTGACCTGCCAGTTCTTTCATTACTGGTTTGACAAAGCTGCAAATGCACCCTGCTAATGCACTTGGATGCCACATATTCACTGGGTACACTGTTCAACTCCTGTTGTGCAACAGCAGAGCAAAAGATGATGCGATCCACTTGACTGCAGATGTTAGACACTGTCCTCCTTTGGCATCCAGGAGCTCAGAACAGACTTGAAGGCTCACGGAAATCCCAAGAGGAAAATAAGGTCTAGACTTTATTAGAGACACAGAAACGTACTGAAGGTCACACTTTGAAACAGCAGAAGAGCTACACAATTCATTAGCATTCCCCAAAGACACAGGGGAATGGGTGTAACCTGGATAGATTAGGCAGAAAAATAATAATTAAAAAAAAAAAAGGCAAAATGAGTTATTGTTCTTCCTCCCACCTGGCCCCAGTTCACAGAGGTGCGATGGAGACGGATTCTGCAAGAGCTGTTTGAGAAAGGGCACCTGAGGAGCTAATTCTAGAGACCACAGTTGTGTGTATCTGTGAAACAGGGAATTTTAAACTTCGAGTTACAATATTTTTCTCTCTATAAAGTTTATGTTAACAAATCTGGAGAAGAAAGCCTGCCTGGCTCTATATTCTACCCATTTTCTTAGTGAAACAACAAAGGAAATGGTGAATTTATTGCAAACCTACCATTTCCAGGGAGTGGCAGCAAATTGGTGCCAACTGGAGACAGAACTTTGAATCCCCACGTCATGCACACGTCCGTGTGCATATGCATATTATACACAGGAATACACACCCACACAGGTATCACACTTCTTTTTCCATGTGTACCTGTGTTATGCATACAGAGAGCTCTGCAAGTAGCAATACAATTCCCAGCAAGTTTACACTTTGCCCAGCTACAGAACTTATGGATGGTCAAAACCATCAGTATGGTTTGGCTCTATAAAGTGCCAAAACTCAGTAAATTTAGTCTGGAATTCAAGTGACAAACACCCCCCCCCCCCCCCCAAACCAAAACTGCAACATGTGACAAGCAAATGAAGGTGAGATTTCTCCTCCTCCTCTAGAAAGATACTGGAAAGAAAAAATAAAAAAAAGGCTTAAAGCAGCATCTCCAAAACACCAAACCACTCCAGCCTTGCTTCAAAACCATTTCATTCTGATGGAGAGGAAGTAGTTGGTAGTGACCCTTATCTGCAGTTCTAGGAAGACAGCAGTAAATTACAGCTCTAGATGGGCATTTTGATACTAAAATAGAGCTAAATTCAAACCATACAGGGTCTGGTCTGACCATCCCACAGAAGCTGGAGGTGGGAGAGCCAGAGCAGCCAAGGGCGGAAGTCCGTGGGCTCATCCTGGCTCATCTCTGACTCCAGGTTCAGAGGCAGGCAGCACAGAGGATGGGCAGGGAGGCTGACCAAGCAGCTTTGGCAAACCTCTGCTCTTTAAATAGAGGTTTAGAGAGGCCACGGTTCAGTGCTGACATCCCCTTCCTGTGGTGAAACCAGCGGCTGATGGCTTGGAATGAGACAACCAGGAAAGCCAAGGAGAGATCATCCTTCTCCCAGTAAAAGGCCCCGTGCCAAAGAGGTACGTTCTGGTGTTTATGTCTGATCTTTCAAGAGAAAAATCTACTCTCTAAAACACTTTGCTGCCCTTTCTGGGTCAGACAGAAATCAAGACAATACCTACTTCTTTCAGCACTAAAGGCAAAGCAAACACAAGGTAACACTGTTCTAGCCCCTGACAGCCTGGAAACAGTCCAGGTGTTCCTGGTGCAGCTGCTGCTCAGAAAGGGGAAGGCTGGGATCCAGAGAAGCCAGCCTGAGAGAGACCTTTCACCCAAGCTCAGCTGACAATGCCTAAGGAAATACTTCTAAATGCAGTAAAAGGAGGCTGGACAAGGGGCGATGGTTTTAAACTAGACGAGGTAGATTCAGACTGGAGAGAAGGAAGATGTTTTTTTGCAGTGTGGGTGGTGAGAGCCTGGCCCAGGCTGCCCAGAGTTGATGCCCCATCCCTGGAACCATCCCAGGGGAGGTTGGCTGGGGCTCTGAGCACCCTGCTCTGGTTGCAGATGGCCCTGCTCCCTGCAAGGGGTTGGACTGGATGAACTTGAAGGGCCCTTTCCAACCCAAACCAGTTTGTGACTCTGTGACCTGCTCTCCAAATCACAGCACACCACAGAGCAGTACACATCCACCTCTGCCCCCGGGTCCACAGAAGAACTGCAGAAGAACCTCCTGGCCTTCCCAGTCAGAGCTGTGTAACCCTCATTCAAAGACACTCCTCACCTTGCCTTAAAACCCAAACCCCAGCACTCAGATCTCTGCTGTGTGGTGGCACACTGAGAGAAGCAACAATGAGAGCTTCTGGTAAAGCTATTTATCTCTGGCTATAAAAATAGGGCAGTATTTTATACTACATAAATAATTGGGGTTTTATTTATAGGGAAGGAAAGCAGGACAAGAGCAATATTCCTCTGTGCCTCCAGCACAGCTGAGCACCAGCTCACGCCTGTTTCAAGCCTACTGGAAGACTTGAACTCTACAGCAAAAGATTAAAGCAGCTCCTCCATGGTAGCTCATGAACATTTACAAAGGACTAATGTTTTAAGAGGTAAAAAGAAATATGCAGCATTTATTCTTTTTTTCATGAGTGTCAGGACTTTGCATAAAACGGGGCATGGCTTTTCTCAGCAAAGACCTGAAGAGATTGTGGTCACAATAGCCGAGGCTCTTTAAATTGCCTGCTGGCTCTGACACAGAAATGCCACCAAACCTCTGTCCATCATCTTTATTTTTAACACGGTGGACAAACCCCCACTATTAGGCCCGGGTTCCCCAAAGTCCCAAGCACTCGACAGGTCTCAGAGGGTTACGCACTTCCCTGCTCCATGGAGCTCATTCGTTACTGCTGTTACAAGGCAGTTTTAATGTTACTTTGGGGTTCTGGTAATTTTGAAGCAAATTTGCAAAGATGGCTGGTAAAATCTGTTTCATAATTAGCATGCTCCATAAGAAGCAACCCCCTCTTCCCCGAGCACCATCTGAGCATGTGCCCGGAGGACATTTGGAGAGTTGTGCTCAGGAGAATAAGGCCTGTTTTGTACAAATTTGCATTTGGAAAAAAAAAAAAGATCAGCCTTTGAAAAGCTCAGGCGGTGCTGTGCACTCTGCAGTGCTGATGGTTTAGCAGCCCCAGCACCCAGCACCTTCTACTGCAGACAGTCTGGGGTGCCGCACGCCGACCCTTCCGCCGGCCACAGCAGGAGGTGCAATGGAAGCACCAAGCTACAAAGAGCCCACAATTAAATTTGAAAATAATAAGTAAATATCCCTGTTTTGCCAAGGATGTTAAAGTTGCCAAGCCTCTGCAGATGCCTTCCTGCTTCCCCAACAGGGTTCTGAAGCAGTCATGAGGTCTGTAAACCTTGGGAGAGCCATGATAAATCATTTGAGATGCAGTTTCCAAAAAGCCTGACTTCTGGCATAATGGAATCAGTGGGAACAGTGTTCAGCCAGCACTGAGAGCTTTTTATCCATGAAAACAGGGTAATATTTATGTATATGATGCAAGTGTTGTTAAGCTTACGCTAATAATGCTTTTAAACTGCTTACCAGCCTCAGGCAAGAACAGACACAGTTCTGATTACACCAAATAAATAGTAATCAGTAGAAATTAATTTGCCAAACATTTAAAGAGCATCTCACTAAAGCACATCCACACCTTCCTCTGGCTAGGATTTCTTACACGGCTGTCTGTCAAACAGGGTTATAGCCCTGGCTCCCATCTATTGCCTGACTAAACATCCTCTCAAACCCCTCGTGTAATACAGATGCACTTGAGCCCATCTGTTTCCAGGCCTGCACTGATCTCAGTGGATGTTTACATTTATTGGTATAGCACTTTCACAGGGCTACTCGGCTGGTAATGCATTAAGCTGGGCAGTATATATGGCACTCAGATCATTTTCTAAACAGCTAGCTCAAAGGTGGCCTCCATCACCAAAATCCCAACGTTTAACGTGGCTTCAGTCCTATGTTTTAGGAACTGGAACTAAGAAATTATTCCCAATTATTTCCAGTTATTTCTTATGGAGTTCTTTTGCACTAAAGCACCATGAATAACTGCAGATGTGTTCCTACAAAATCCAACTGACTATAGGATGCTGGTAAGACAGATGGCAAACCCTATAAAAGGTACTGAAAAGCTACAGGATACTGAAGTCACATTGAAATCAACACAAAATATCCCAGTAATTAAAAAGGGACAATGATGGCATCCTTAGTAGCAGGTTGAAAAATATCCTTTGGGATTAGCTTGAGACAACATAGGTCAAGTTTCATCTCTCTTTCTGGCACAGATTTTCTGGAGGACCTTGAGCATGCCCAGCAGGTGCTCTCCCTCCAGCTGTGCTGTGCTGGCAGCAGAGGTGACTACTGCTGCTGGAGGACTGCAGATGTGCTGCATGGCCAAGCCCTTCCCTGTTTCAGCCAATGCTGTGGATATACAAGAGCTGCTGTTTAAGTCCCTCGGCTAATTCTGACCAGAGGGAAGCACTCCTGGGAACATCACAGCCAAAGGCAGGACGCGACAGGGAGCTCTGGCAGGAGGCAGTAATGAGCAACTACAAATCCCCTGCTATAATCTTTTCCTCAACACAGCTGTCTGTAGGCTGCACATCTGCCTAAGTGTTGAGATACCACTTAATGAATGGCGACAGCAGCCTTGAACTCAGCACAAGCTGCAAACCCCTCTAAGTACAGAGGAACCACCTGCTGAGCCCGTGCAGAGCCCTCCCACACTGAAGCTGAACTGGTAGGAGGAATGGACCTCGGTAATTAAAGTGATCTAATGCTACCAGGCACACTGATAACCTTTGTTTCTTTGTGCTGTACTCACATCTGAGACATGTGGTATTAACCACCCCACCCAACCTCCCAAAGCGTTCTCTGCACAACTGAGTTAAGGACTGAAATTTCATCAGACAACACAGTTATGGCAACCCCAGAGCTACCTGAAACTATAAACACATTTGGAACTTCAATCATAAACAGAACTTAAGCAGAAGCTTGAAGTCCTTTGCTGAATCAATATATCAACACCACTATCTCCACATCTAGGAATACCGAGCCAGGCTGTTTTCTCGTTGATGTTTGCACAAGCAACAAATACAAGCCAAGGGAGTTTTCTGTTGGTGCCAGACTGATGATATTTTTAGTTCTGTCAACAAGCTGCCGAAAGACCTCGGGCAAGTCCTGTAATAGTTCTGTGCCACAGTTTCTTCCTTTTTCATACAATAAGCAACAAGTAACCTCCCTCACAGGGGGATTTCGACATCCAGGAGGTTTGATGGGCTCTGTACGCCTCTGATGGAGGCATCTACAAAACATGCAAAGCTTTCTAATGAACCTCCAGATTATTTCACATGAAAATCTAACTGCTGAGGTCAGCTTGCTGATTTGGAAGACTTACAAAGCTCTACGGTGGAGAAAGAATGGAAAACGAGAAGGACATGAGGTGAAAAGTCCCTGACAGTTTCCTCTTGGGCAAGGTGGACATAGTCCAAAAATTCTTTCTACTTTCTTTTCCTCTCTCCTCTCCCAGAGGTGATGTTCTATTGTGTATGTGTTGAATGGTGGGTCTGCTGGAGTTGAGCCAAAGAGAGAGGTAGATGGCTGCCTTTGTGGCCAGAGGAGGGAGGGAGGGAAGGATTTCCTATCGCAGAACAAAGCTGGGTTATTGATAACAAAATCCACTAATGTGCTGACTATTAAGAAATGCTGGGTGGTTTCTTTGCATGTGGGGTTTTGCACAAGTACTTAAAAATTGGGGAAACTATGTGAATTCAGTACTGGTGTCCTTTCTGGACACCTGCTCTACCTGGTGCTCAGAGAGGAAAAGAGGAATCTTTTTTTCTTTCCCTCTCACTTCCCTTTTCAGCAAGTTTAAAACAAAAAGAAAAGAAAAGGCTGAAGTAGGGTCTAGGCATTTGGAAAAAACTGTGAACTTCAAGTTCTTGCAAGCTGACAAACTGCAGTGGCCACCAGAGGAGAAAGACACCGTTCCAAAGTACACTCACCATTAGTATGTCTGCTGTGATAGCCCAGTTTGAAAACAGAAGAGTTTCTCCGATAAAAATGCAAATCTGTTGTAACAAAACACACAAAAAGGAGAAGATTTATTCACTTGACATTCAAAGGAAAAATATCCTGTCACAAACTTTCCCTTGTTGCTTAGTTGTCTCAAACCTACATGATACACTCCTTGTTACTGTTGGGGTTTATCTTGAATATTTGAAAACAACAGACTTTTATCAGAGCTCTAGAGGGTTGGTCTGCAATTTTGTTAGTATAAACTATGACCTACAGAGCAGCTAAATAAAGGCCTGACACTTCTGGCTACAGCAGACCATGAGAAGCCAGCAAGAAGAGACAGCCCTAGGCTTCTCTACTCACATCATTCTCTTCCAAAAAGCCAGTCTGAAAAGGCAAGAAGGCCAGAGCTCCCCCAAACACAGCCATTTCCATCACTAGGAATAACCTTCTGTGTTAAGCTTTGTAGCAAACCAAGAGAGGATCTCTACCTGCTACGTGCAATATCCCCTCCCTCCCCTGTTAGCATTTTGCTGTCCCTTTTGGGGGGCAGACAGGTCTAGGCACTATAACTGAAGCCCTACTTTGGCAATATCAACCTGCAGACAAGACAGGATTTACATATGGGGTTTGCAACATCAATGTCTTACAGTGAAATACAACTCCCCACTGTGGAGATGGTCAACAAGATACCTTGCAAGTATGTAGTGGGATGAGAGCTTCTTTTTGTGGTGGTGAGGTACGAACAGCCACCACGTATCCTTTCCACCTCTGGCACTGTCTCCTCACTCACTCCCATCCCATACTGCCTTCCCAGTTGCACTGGTACAACGGGGCCAGGCGGGGACTCAGGGCAGGAAACAGATGGGGCGAAGAATATTTTGGGGGGGGAAATAGGGGAAAGAGGGGATTGTTTTGCTTATTTTTAACCCAACCCAGTTCTTTGGAGCAGTTCACCGAACGGTTCTACAAACAGTTATGGGAGTTGAAGAAATGGAACTTATCAAAAGCAGGAAGGAATTTCACCTGCCCTCATCATAAAGTGTTCATCCGAGTCCAGCGGAGCAAGGGAGACATGGCTTCACAAGGAACACTGCCTCCATCAAAAAGCTCTTCAGTTGTATTTCAATCATGAACATTTTTTGCCCAGCTAACCCTTTTCTTTTTGTGGCATCTAGAGAGAAAACATTACTCCTGGAATCCATCTTGGTAGAAACGCTCATGGATGTCATTTGTGGTGCTCTGCTGGGCTTAGACAGGCTGCTGACAGCCACAGCCACTGCCCCAGTCCCTGCTGCCTCCACAGGCAGTTTGGGGTGGGATTGGCAGCTCTGGCATGATGTGACCACCACCACTTTCTTTCCCACACACCGGTGGGGATTGCCTAAACCCCTCTGACCATCATGTCACTGCCAGGAACAGTTTGCTTTATTTAGCAAGTGTTACACATCGACCTACAGAAAGCTTCCTCCGTTTGTTTCTAAAATTGTCTTTGTTTCCCACATATTCTCCCTCCCTATCCCCTCTTTTTGTGACTGGATCTGCTTCCTCTGTGATGGTGTCTGAGCCGGTCACCACAGCCCAGCTGGTCAGCTAGGAAACCTCCTCTTTCCATTTTCCCACTTGGCTCTCACTGGAAACGACAACTGCCAAGCTAAGAAGCAGAGATCCAAGGAACCAAGGTGCTGAAGCCACGTGTCATGGAGCAAGGACATACCAGAGCCCCAGGTGGGATCGTGGGACCCACTCTGAAATGTGTCCTACTAGAGAACCCCTGCTGTCGCTGCGGTTCTGTGGCTGGCTAGGGTAAACTGAGCTTGGGAAAGATGTGAGCACACTTCTGAAGGTGGCATTGACGTGGCCACCGGCTTGTACAGCACTGCGAAGAGGCAGCTGCCTGCCTTAAGGTTAAGTGAGTTACATACACGCAACACGCATGTGAATCGTGACACACATCAAGTGAGACTTGGCCCCTTCTGCAGGAATTCAGCACAAGTCCTGTAACTAAATCACTGAAATCCTGCAAACTTCAGAGAGCAGCAGTTTTGAGCCGCTGAGTGTGCATTTCACCCGGCACGGTTCCATGGAGCTCGTGCTTAATATCTGGATACTGGTAAAAGGACAAGAGGAACAAGATGAAGATCCAAAAGTAGGACAAAAAATAGTGACATTTTAAAAAGTCTGTCCTTCAGCTGCTAATGGGGATTTATAAAAACGAGTTCATCCCCTGCAAAGGGCAGATGAGGATATGTGGCATTTCTGCTGGAGAGAGACTCCAGGGATGCTTCCTGCAAATAGGGCAGCCTCCAGAACAGATCAATAGCTCCTGAGAAAACAGCCACTGTTTTGACTCCTCACACGCTTCTCGAAGCCTCGTTTTACACTGAGACGACAGCTCTACAGATACATCCTCTTCTGAATCCAGCTGTGTTGTATAATATCTCACCACCTGTGTTTGGTGTGATAAGCCAACAGAAGTTATGCCCCCCTCAAGTCTCTCTATTTATGTGATCAGTCAGCAAATTCTGATTCCCAAAAATGGTAGAGAAAGTAGGTGTCAGAGTGGTGACACCAGCAGCTCTCCCAGCAAGAGCTAAGCAGGTTATAAACTCCCTCCATGGCCATTTGCAAAGTGTGTATCTGTCTACATCGTCATCACTTGGGAGCTCTCTCAAAAATGGGGGGTAGGACTCCCACGTGTGCATGGATTTGAAGAAAGTTTAACTCCACCTCAGCATTTGGCAATATCGATGCCTCAGAAGAGGTAAGACACCTCAGAATCACAGAACAGAATCATAGAATGTTTTGGGTTGCAAGGGGCCTTTAGAGCTCATCTAGTGCTGCACTGAGCAGGGGACATCTTTCCAGACCCTGGCACAGGTTGCCCAGGGAAGCTGTGGATGCCCTGTCACTGGATGAGTTCAAGGCCAGGTCAGATGGAGCTTTGAGCAACCTGGTCTGGTGGGAGGTGTCCCTGCCCATGGCAGGGGGATTGGAACAAGATGATCCTGAAGGTCCTTTCCAGCCCAAACCATTCTGTGATTCTATGATCTTCAACTAGATCAGGTTGCCCAGAGGCCCATCCAACCTGACCTTGAATGCTTCCAGTGATAGAGCATCCACAACTTCCCTGGGCAACCTGTTCCAGTGTTTCAACACCCTCAGAGTGAAAACATTTCTTCCTTCAACACCATCACCACATCACCAGAAAGTCCCTGGAGTTGAGACTAAGATAATATAAAAGCTCTGTGGCAAGGTTTTACCCTGGGATTTCCCCTTTCTGCAAGATCATAAAGTGTCTTGGAGGAATTGAAATAGATGTTGGAATTGAGGTACAACAGGAACCTGGAGCGGTGTCAAAGGGAAGGCAAAGCCCAGCGCCTCTCTCCAGTCATTTGGAGATTTAAACCGGTGTAAGATCTGCTGCTGAGACGCCCGAGTGGTGTGATACGATGACGCCACACAGCTAATGGGTTTCAAGAGACAGGTTTGAAAGCCAACACTTCAGCGTGTACATATTTCAGGAAGAATGGGACCTAAAGAGATGCAAATTGCTCTTTTAAGGAGCTGGGCCACAGCACACAAATGCACACGCTGCAGGGAAGATGGAATAAGAACTGATGAGGCTGTACAGCCATGCAAGATAGTAAAAGATAGAAACATCAGTGTCTGAGCAGCTAAGAGATACAGGATGCTGGTTTATTCCACCTTTCCAGCTATTTCTGCCACTGCCAGTAATTTACTGGATTAGTGTGAAAAGATTGGATAGAAAAAAGGAAATTTGTCTATCTGCTCCAGGTACAGGACTGGAAGAGCAGCTGCCCTCAGGGACCAAAACCACCTGCAAGGCAGGACTGAGCAGGGGAAAAAAAGCTATGTGTGTCCAGGGGAGGAAGAGAGCAGATGACAGCCTGTAAGGGACAAGGGACCATGCTAATGGATATGGAGATCTTTTTTAAAAAAGCCCCCCAAGACCCAGAAAGCCAAGAAATGAAAAAGCAAGGACTCTGCTGATTTTTGCTGGAGTAGTGAACACTGCACTTAAGCTGAGGCCAGTATCAGTTGACATTAAAACCTCTCGATTGTTCTCTGGAGCAGGGAGAGAGATGGTGATCTGGTGGCCACCACAGCTCAGTGTGAGGGAACACCATCTCGTGGGAACCCACCTAAATGCTTGGAAAGGGTATTTCTAAGGCTCTGAGGTTCAAAACCAGTAACCCTTCAATTCAGCATGCTGTGAGCAATGTCAGGAGTCTAAGAACAGTCACAGTACAGGAGGACTTCAAAATACCACCTTGCCGGGGAACAGATCTCTTCAGAGCAGTGGAACAGACTCCCCAGAGGGGTTGTGGAGTCTCCTGCTCTGGAGAGATTCCCAACCCGCCTGGACCCTGCGCTACTGAGCCCCCTGCTCTGGGTGACCCTGCTGGGTGAAGCAGGGGGGTGGCAC
>JANHFX010026296.1:41506-76627 GCA_027560015.1 Chloroceryle amazona
GAGAGGCTGTAGAGTCTCCTGCTCTGGAGAGATTCCCAACCCGCCTGGACCCTGCGCTGCTGAGCCCCCTGCTCTGGGTGACCCTGCTGGGTGGAGCAGGGGGGTGGCACCAGAGCATCTCCACAGGTCCCTTTTAACCCCCCCCAATTCTGTGATTACATCACCCTTTGTAAGTTAAGAATCCTCATTTTTGCAGGGTCAAAACAAAGTGCAGTAACTTGTCCTGTCACACGCAGAACCCACAGAGTTCAGATCTCTGCCTCCCCAGGCAGGACATTAATGTGGCTCTTCAGCTGCTTTCTATGCATCAGGTTTCCAGCAGCAGCAACAGCATATTTAGGGCTCCAGAGAGGCAGCATTACCCACAACAAATGTATGCTTCAGCCTAACAGCATCAGCAAAGAGGCTCATATTCCTCATACCCCCTCCATATGCAGATATAGCTTCCTTTGCAAATCATTGACTCTTCATTAGATTTACTGCTCATGCATAATAAACTGAAGTGTTTCTAAGATGGGTTAAATAATACCATCTATATTTATATTGAAATAAAAAAAAGAAGCCCACAGCACAACAAACTGAGAAAAAAATATTAAAATGAGACCAATAACCACTTTTTGCTACTTAATGTTTGAAAACAGTGTTTCCAGCATAGAAAGGGAAGATTTTCCTCATAAAGAGACTAAACACCACAAATGAACATGGGAGGAGAAAATCACAGATCTGGCTGCACCAAGAGGTGGAGGGAAGCAGCAGATCTCTTCCCTCTGAGATGTCTGACCATGAAGGAGAGTTAACACTTTGCCCACCAGTAACACCCTCTTACAGCTTGTCTGGGGTGAACTTTTCTCTGTTGAATGAAAGGTTACTTCCAGACCACGCCACAAACCAGAGGACCGTATCTCCTCTGACACTTTCTTCATAGCCAGCGTAAGCATTCTTGGTTCTGCCTTAATGTTTTTAAACCTTTTCTCTTTCTTCTTGTGTTTCATAGAATCACAGAATGTCAGGCGTGGGAAGGGACCTCTGGGGATCAACGAGTCCAACCCCCAGCCAGAGCAGGGTCACCCAGGGCAGCCCACACAGGAACAGATCCAGGGGGGACTTGAAAGTCTCCAGAGCAGGAGACTCCACAACCTCTCTGGGCAGCCTGTTCCAGGCTCTGTCACTCTCACACTGAAGAAGTTCCTCCTCATGTTGAGGTGGAACCTCCTATGCTCAAGTTTATACCCATTGTTCCTTGTCCTGCTGCTGGGCACCACAGAAAAGAGCCTGGCCCCTTCCACTTGACACCCACCCCTCAGATATTTACAGACATTCATAAGATCCCCTCTCAGCCTTCTCTCCAGACTAAACAGCCCCAGTTCCCTCAATCTTTCTTCAGGGGGGAGATGCTCAAGTCCTTTCATCATCCTCGTAGCTCCCCAGTGGAGTCTTTCCAGTTTCCCTGTAACAAGGGGAGCTACCGAAATACTCAGAAGAACCACGGCTAGCATAGTGCTAGAACTGGAGAAGCAAGGACCCGCGCTGGATTGGCTGGGGCGTTGGTTAATTGTAAATGAATTCTCCTCGCGGGGTGGGGTGTGCACTAAGGATGGGCTTTCAGCAGTTATCCCATGACTCCAGCCACCTCGTGCTTTCCCTTCAAGAACTTCTCCCAAGGCCCAGGCTTCTCTCTATTACATTGAAAGGGAACCTGGGACCTCTTCAGCATACTGGATTTCTACTCTCTACTGAAAGTAAGACTCTATAGCCTGAGGCTGGCTTATTAAACTTAAATTTTTCCCTTCAGTCTGTTTGTCTGGATCTATCTGATGTCTTGATCATAAACACTCAGGGAGGGGCCATATTTTAATCTGCATTTGTGCAGCATCAAGTACTGTGGGTCCCTGGGCTACGACTCGGACTTTCAGGTGCTGTGGTAATAAGATAACAACAAATTGAAATTACAAGGTAATTAATGTTGGTCTGCAGCAAGCTACCTAGTTAGGGAAATGAACGGTACTTAGAGGTAGTCCAAAGCATGCCCACAGCTAAAGTGTACTATAATTTGGTACCACAGCAGCTACAGGACCATTATTGCAAGGGAGGTGGCCAATTTTCCTGTACTGCAACATTAGGCAAGAGGTATGGAGGTATGGCTGGGGGTATGGCTGGGGGTACAGCTGGGGGTACGGACAGAACAGCCCCAAGGCAGGGAACTGTGGGCTTCCATGCATGCACTAAATCCCCAGCTCTGAATTCTGATGCCACTAAGTGAGGATAAGCATATTGAGATGTCATTATTCCTCCAGGCACATCTAGATAGTGCCAGAATGCCAAGGGGCAAAATGAAGGACATTCACAAGGGGAAAAGCAAGACCAACATCTTAAACTTCCTGCAGAGGACAATGCACACAGCCTTCTGAGGAGTCTGGTAGAGAGAGTAAGAGCGAGACTGGCATATGCAAAGGATTATACTTACATAGGCTCCCACAAGGCTGCTCTTGGCAGCGACGAAGATCAGACAGATGAAGATGGCTGACCCCAGCATGCCAACGGCACAGACAAGAGGATCAGCTCGCTGGGTTTTTAACCGGCACCATTTGGTTGCCCCTGCCCCTGTGATTACACCCAGGAAACCAGTGAAGCATGTGATCGCTCCGAAGATCAAGCTGTGAAAACAAAAGAATAAAAGAGACAGGGTTTTACTGCTGGAGTTTTTTTCCCAGAAATGGGCAGGGTCTTTGGAAAAAAATAGGGTAAACTGACTCATGGAAATCTGCACATTAGCTTTCCAAAGTCCCGATAAAACAAGTGGGCTCCCCTGCTGAGGGCTCGTGATTTCAGCACTCTTGCCCCACAATTAAGAAAAACACAGCCTATGGAACTCAGGCTGGTACCCAGGCACTGATTGACACGCAAAGAGCTGTGAAGGGCTCACACTGCTGCTCTGCGTGGAACCGAGCTGCCCGTGAAGCGCCCTGTACAGCCAGTTACACACGAACCAAGCCAGGTAATAACCTGCAGATGGATCACGGCCAGGGAAACCAGGGACAGAGCAGGCACCGGGAGCTTAAGGCAGAGGAAACCTAACAGGACTCTCAACACCAGTGACTTTCAACATACTTTGACTTTCTAAGTCCTTTCAGACCACTTCAAAGAAGCCTTCTTTTGCTGTTAGGTTACACGTTTGAAATGTGTTAATTTAAATTTAAAGAGCCAGGAGCTGTCAAGGATTCCAGGTATTGTATTGTTGTGCGGGACTCGGATTAGTCTTTGGCAACTCCATTAGAGTAGCTCCAGGGCAGCTCAAAATGTAGGTGTCATCAAGGAGTGGAAAACTTCTCTTTGTAAACAGCAGATGGGCAGTCAGACTGGAGCTGTGTTTTCTGCCCACTGCATTTTTGCAGGACAGACTGAGACTGCCCGCTGGGTGCTCTAGTTGATGATACTCCAAACCACTAAGCAGTTTACTTGAGATGGGATTGTGTCAGCTACAGCAAGAAGGTTTTCCTAATGTTAGTTTTCCCTCACAAGCTAAAAAGCAAAAGAGCTGCAAAAGGCAGTTTTCTGTATCTTTTAATCACCTGGAGAGATGTTTTTTTTAGCATTTAATGTATTGTGCCATCATGGTAAAGCACAAACCGATGAATTACTCTTCATAGCTTATGTACTGCAAGAGGTATTATTTCACTAGGACTGAAAAACCAAACCACTGCAGAAGACTCCAGACCAAAGTGCCCTACATCTCTGCACCATTCTTCAGCCAAACTCAGCAAACACAGTAGTACACAGAGCAATGAATCACAGTGAAGTCCTCCCTCACACAGAAACAAAACTCCTCAGGGATAGTCTCTGCAGCCTTTAGGGGAACCAGTCCAGACTCTGAATTACAGCCACCACTGTGGCTACCCAACCTGCCAGCTTACTCTGCTGCTATCACAGATAAGTATGGGTCTTAAGAAACCAAACTCTCAGCTCTCCAAACATCCTCTAAGGCAAAGACAAACGTCTCTTTTCTACTTCTGCACTACAGCCTGGGAACTAAGAAAGAGCTGAGGTCATTGCTCCATGCAATGAAGAAGAGAAATAAAGCCTAGTTTACAATCCCAGCATTTCCTATCATTGTTGCAAAGACCTAGAGGAAATTGCAGACATTCTAGTAAGTTGACTCTGTGGGACTTGCCTGTTTCCTCTGGTAAATAAGCCCCCACCCCTTTTTCCCCCGTTTAAAGCAGTGCAGTACGACTCTCACCTGTCTTTGGTGCCGCAGGGCTGTGAGCTGCAGGTCTCTGCTGTCTTCTGCACCACCTGTGCTCTGTGAAGGTAGAGAGGGATCCACATGCCAAGTGCCCCCGTGGCAAAGGAGACAGCTGAGGTGGCCAGAGACGAGAACACGTAACTGCGGCTGTGGAGACACAAGAGGCAGAACCAAGAGAAGGGTTAGTGGGAAAAGCAAAAAGGCAGAAGCCCCAGGCAGGAGCCGGTGCAGCCTTTCCCCACTCCTGCCACCGCCACTGCCAAGGGGCGATACAAGGTGCAAAGCAATGGAGAACCAGAGGTGTGAAATATTCTTCATACGTGATGCTCCAATGATAATAACGTGCTTAACTCTTCACAGGGACAAGGTTTCATGGGACCATTTCAGAAGACAGTACTTGGTCACCAAGACACAATGTGTGACTTGCAGGCCTTTCGTGGAAAGATCACCTGTTTACCTGGATGACTGGTTTCACTTCTCCCTCCCCATCCATGCCACCATATGGTTACTACTTGGATAAATCACCAAAAGGAGTAATACAGAAATACTGAATTAACCATCACCACTTTTCGTAGTCCTTTGATACTGGATGACAATAGCAGGAAGGCATTCTAGCCAGCAGTTCTAAAAATGAAGGACACCACAAGTTTCCCATCAGAATTCCAGTGTGACACTGAATTCACAAGAGCAAGTACTTGCACATTCCCAGACAAGATTTTGGGGAGCCAGTGCAGCTGCTTGAACACTTGTGAGCACCTGATTTTTATGCACATATGCACCCAAGCACAACCAGTGCTCCAGCATTCATTCAGTCACACGTGGCTGTATAAACATAGACATTTAAACTTGCCACGTAGTGCAAGCTTTTGTGTATTTTCTCCTCTTAAACTGCTCTGGCATTTAACTCTCTTTTCCCCCTCAGCAGAGTAGCTCTTTCAAGGAAGAAGAAGGATCTAAGCATCTGAACAACAGTGGCACAACAATTAATAGAGGAACACAGCAGTTTCTGCACTTCAAAAGCCTTGATTTGTCTGAAGTAGAAGCCAAACAAAGCAGACTCTCTCTCAGATCTCAGTCTCGGAAAGATTAAGAGGAAAAGTTGGAATCCATCACTGTCACTTAGTCGACACCTTGTGAAAATCTGACTGGGATTCTCTTGCCTAGGTCCACAGGCTAAACTTCCCGTGACTCTGCGTGTTGTCACTCTCCAGTCTCAGGGTGCTAAGTTGTACAGTTACTGGATAGCCCAGTCAGGCATTAGAGGCAAAGCGGGATTTTTACTGGAGTGCTCTTACTTTCTAATCAGTGCTTTCATGTCTCTAAGCCATGAGGTCTGAGCCTTCAGCTGTGCCCCGAGTTGTTCGACGTTTCCTCTTTTAGCAGCAGGTACAAATATCAAGATGAGTGTCCCTGTTATCATTCCCAGGAGTGGAGATACCTGCAGGAAAGGAAGAGGGAATTAGCACAGGAGTCAGGGTTTGCTTTGACTGGTCAGGAAGAAGCAGATTACATTAGTTTCGTTTCAGCGACTCGATTCTTTACAGCCAGCCGGAACCTGCGGCTGCACTGAGGCATCTGCTCCTTCCTTCCTCCCTCTCATTCCCCGGATCTCTTATCTCACTCTGGAAAAGTGCAGCTATGAGAACACTCTGATTAAGGCAGTCCAGTTCTCTCTGGTATTAAAGGACCAACATTCACAGAAATACAGTTCTTCAGGGACATTTAACTCAGTAGATGTTGGAAATCTACTCCCAGCTGGCACAAGAGACCAACTGGTTTCTGGGAGAGTGCAGAAGCCTTTGAAAGGCAATCAGGCCAGGTGAAAGGCTTCTGGGTGTTGGGAGGCTGCCGGGTTTGAACGTCCTTGCTCAACATGGATCCCTCTTCCAGCTAACCCACAATGGCTTCCCATTTTCAAGCAGCTACCTCAGATTCCCTCAGTGTACAGCAGACCAAGAAACATTGAAAATTCAGGCTGGAAGACAGGAAAACAACACATTCAAGGGTTAGGTTTCCCAGTTTCCAATCCTTTCTCCCAAACACTAGACACAAATACCAAGATCTCACAGTGTTTTGCAAGCTATGGACATGATTCTTGTTTTGACACTGAAATTCCATCATTGTCAGAGTGGAAAATAGCTCAGTTAGGAAAACAGGAACATGGATTTTCACCAAATTATCACCTCTCCTCTACAAGCTATTTTAAAAATAAATTCCTGTTCCAAAAAAAATACACTTCCAATAATAAACTGAGAATGGCCTTTATATAGAGAGCAATGTTTCATGTCCAAAGAGGACAAACACAGAATTCTTCTAGGGAAGGAAAGGCAAGAATATTTCAGAACTGGAAAGTCAGGAAAATCCCTCCTTCCAGGGCTAAATGAAGGCTGTTACAGCATCCTTATTACAGCTGAACACGAGACAGAGCACTGGTAAAAGAAATGGAAACGCTGGGATTTTCTAGGGCCATATAATTTCAAGTCTCTTTGATTTTTATTTAGAGGCTTAATCCCCCAGCAGGAGAAGATCAACTGATAGTCAGCAACGCTCCAGTGAAACACAAGACATTGCTGCTGGATCCAGACACAAAGCTGCCACGTGCCACTGGGCCCCCCCTGTCCTCTTCAGCCCACTGAAGTACAGATTATTCCTGACCTCTTCTGGATTTGGAGACCACAGGAGAGCACAGAGAGAAGCATCACTCAGGGGTATCTTTCACATCTTGCAAGAGCACAGTAACTGCTGCAGGGACGGGAGCTGCTTTACACTGACGTCTGGAAGCTTTCCACGTGTGCTGTTTGACTGCAACCCCCCAGCAATGCTGGCCAAAGCAACCACCACAGACCTGTGCAGCTTGTCAGATGTCCCAGAGTTTTGCAGAGTGGGGGAATCATGCATCAATGTGTCATTTAGAGTGGAAATCATGACCTCCTGAGAGGTAGAGTCTTGCAGATAGTCTGGATTTCTCAGGATAAAAATGGAGAACTCATCTGAAGAGAAAGATGCTGGAGAGGGTTTCCTTGCACAAATGGATCATTTGGGTTTTACACGCAAGTTCTCCAATGTGTTGATCTTGTTAAAGCCCACAGACCAGGAGGAGGGGCTCTGGGGTTTCTTATTCCTCTCTACTCACGGGTTAATTTTCCTCTCAGAATATCTCTGCTACTGAAGGAGGTAGCCATCCTCTTGCTACAAAAGCTGTAGGCTTTTCATTTCAGGTTCACAAGTGGAAACTCCCCTCCACTCTCCCAGCTGCAGATGACTTGTTCGCAGCAATTTTCCTGGCTCTCCTTACCCTTGCTGGACAGGGAGGGAATGCCTCGTGTCACAGAAGGGCACGTTTGCTTGAGATGGGAACCCATGTATTTCATCACCTGCTGTTATAAATGGTGTTGGCCTGAGCTTCATGAGATTCATTGTCTTCATGGAGTGCCAGAGCCAGAGCAATCACCTCACGGGGGTTTGTGCCACCCAGACCTCCAAAGGTCAGAAAACAGTTCTGCTGGGCCACTTCCTCCCAGCTCTTTCAAGACATCTCTGTGTGCAGGATCTGTTTGTGCGTATGTGATTGGAGTGTATTATCTTTTCAGCACATTTATCAAGGTCCCAAGAGGTTAAAATAGAAGGAAACCGACTGTCTCAGGGCAGAAAAACAAGCGGAAACCGAAACAAAGTGTTTTTTCCTCAAAGCAGGAAGCCATTCTCAGAGTTACTTGACAGCAGGGGACTGAGAGACTGTGGAGTTGATTTAAGGCCAATGCCTCGTCTTCCCATCCCCATCAAGAAATCATGGTTGACTGATAATAATAAATTCTTGCTCCCAGGCAGGGAGAAAACCAAACACAATGATCCCAAACCATTCCCATTTGCACAGAGAGTGCATCTGCTACATACTTTAAATCCCTCGATGTAATTTCCAACCCTTTACCTTCTATATGTAATACCAGGTTGAGGAATAGTCTGATAGAACTCTTCCTAACACTGATCAACCGATGCCCCTGGTATTAAGATGTCATTAAGAGTGGCTTACCCGCAATGCCCAGTGCCAGTCTCCAGCAACCTGCTTCACACTTGACCCGGTGATGTATCCCAAGCCACTGCAAGAAATGCAAAGATGAGAGTCAGTCAGAGCTTTAGCAGAGTACCGCAGTTACAACTGTTCTGAAACCAAGACAGAAAGAAGCACAATCAATTGGCTTGTCTTAGGCTCTCTTCTCCTGCAGGAAGAAACAGGGGGGATGAAGCAGATGGTGGCTAATACGCAACTCTTCCCAGCACTGCTGATCTAAAAATGCCCAAATCTGATGGAAATTTGGACACTGACCTCAACTTTATAGCTGACCTTTCAATCTACAGTGAATAGAAACAAAGCCTCAAAAAGAATTTATTTCCCAATTTAATTTCTCCATCAGGCTTTTCTGTGCACTAATATGCATACTGCACAGTTTTATCTTCAAGCTCTCGGTGAAGAAGCACCCTTCAAGGACACACCAAATTCCATTATTTCTTTTTTTTCCTTGTCATTTAATAGCACGTGGTTCTAGTTACCCATGAAGAGCCCATTTTCCATAAACTTCTAAGAAAAACCAAGAATACACAAGACACACAAGACAGTCTGATGGGAGACATCAGACCCAAAGCTTGGAAATCCCCTCTGAAGGTAAAGGAGCAACAGGACCTCCAGCCACACGCTAAGAATTACACTGTGGGAACACAGAGTGGCTCACAAGAGACTAGATAAAGGTGGACGTGGCTATGGTTCTCTCAAAGTGAGAGGATGGACGTGAACAGCCTTTTCTCAAAGCTGCTGCATTTGTTGCCAAGATTGCCTTGGCTACAAGTGGCCAGGCCTGACACGGGGCAGCTGTCAGCCTTCACTGGTCTGCTCTGCTTTGGGGGTTGCCATCTCTAATCACCCCAAAACTGGGCTTTTTACACAGACGGGTCCTGAACTCAAACCACAGATCCACACATCTGTTGGATATTGAGGTGAGTCCCAGAACCAGGCTCAGCAGGTTGAGTATTTGCCATTTCTGGCTATCCAGAGCTCGCTGAGTTCTTTGTGTAAATACTTGGCAGCCCTGGCCCCCCTGGGAACATATTCTTTTCCCTAGTTATGGATTTGGCCATCACTTTTTCCTCAAGAACACAGGGATGTTTGTGAGCTTTATCTCAGGGTTGAGTGCTCTAGCTTGGAAAACACACCACCCTAAACCAGAAGATTTTCCCCGAGTTGTGGAGGGATGAAACTTCTGCTCATGTCTTCCCTGCTGGAGGTAAACCCACGGTGCACAGGATGGTGCCCAGCTCTGGGAACTGGTGTGCAGACTCTGTGAACACACCCTGCCTCCAACCTTGCAATAGAGGGTCAACCATGATTTAAAAATAATAAAATAACAATTAAAAAAATAAATAAAATCACAGATTCCCTCCTGTCCCAACAATCAGATACTGCATTGTGCTGATAAGGGAACTCAACTGAAAGAAAAGTGCCAGAGGAAAAAAAAAACTACTCCAGATCTGAGTGTCTCTTGCTTTCATCAGCACCCCTGGGGCTGGCTGTCCTCCACAGCTCTGCGCCAAGACCGAGCGTGAACGACTGTGACAGTTTCTCTCCCCAGCCTTGTGGTCTACACTTGACTTCACCATTTCTCCTCATCGCTGTTTCAAGTGGCAATAGCACTAAAATGGGCTGGCCACAGCTATTGCAACTACTGAGTCATCTAAAATTGGCTTTGCCACATTTACCAACTTTGTCAGATTGACCAAATTCAGTGTTGGGCAGAATTTGAGCTTAAGCTAAAAATATATTTTCAAGTCAAGATTTCTAATGATGTATGTTACGCAGCACACTGCTCTTCAAACCTCTGATATTTATACTGTCATGTAGAAGCAGGTGCCCATTTGCTCACTTCTGAAAAAGCCCAGTGTCTTAAGAGGTCTTGATTTCACAGAAACCTGAAAGCCTCTGCCTGAGGAAGGACTGGACCTCATGTGAATCGAGGCAACGATTCAGAGAACCAATATAACAGTATTCAAAGAGATAGTTTAATTTAATCGTGCTGAAAAAAAAAGTCAGCTATCATATTTTTATTCTATTTTCACCCCGTTGCTATAAAAAAAAAAATAATAAAATCCTTCCCATTAATTCCCAAAAGTCACATATGAACCAGTAACAGGGCAAGTAGAAGAATCCAATTCCTGCAACTAGTCACTGCTCACAATATTCTCCTGTCCAAACCATTCCAACCAAAGGTAGAAGAATTATCAACATTAGCAACTTCAGATGCATGTGAGCTTACTTCAAGAGAAAAACCAAATCCAGATTCCAGAAGCATTTTGTCACTTACCTGCCAAGAGGAATTGCAAAGTAGAAAACAGACAGCATAAGGGTCCTTGTGTTCTTGGTGAAGAGGTCTCCTATGATGGTTGGTGCAATAGTGGAGTAACTTGCTTCACCGATGCCAACCAACCCTCGTGAGAGCACGAGAAGCCAGAAATACTGAGCAAAGAAAGAAATACATGTTAGCAGGTCTCCCGTTGTCATTTTTAAATTCAGGAGGGGAAACAGTGAAATCTGCACGAACAGGGAAACACAAATCCCCGCGACTGGGAAGTGGTTCCCTTCTATGCAGTTATCTTCTGAAACCTACGACTCCTTTCCTTTGTCTCTTGCTGGGAGGAAAGGGATTATATTAATTGGGAAGATTCATAGGCAAGAAAGAAAAGTAATAATGTTACATGTTTACTCAGTGGCACTCAAGAAGGTGGGGTACCATGGGCAGAAGACCCCTACTTTATACTCAGGATGCAGCTCACTCTCGTCAAGCCCAAGCGCCAGCAACACTGCACTGAGAGGGGGGGCCGGGGAGGACCTGGGGTCCAGGAAAAGCAGCTTCTGTTGAACACCATCCCAACCTCCCCAGCATGCCAAGGGACAAGCTAAGAATGGGAAGGTCCTAAAGGCTCTTCAAAGCTGTGAAAGAGTTGAACCCAAATGCCCAACTCTCAATTTTTCCCTTCAATAGGAGCTATGGAACAAGGGAATTTTTCCAAAGGTGCTAAGCAGGTATCTCACTACCCTTTCCTTGAAAAAGGGCACAAAGCTCCTCCTCACAGCAGGAAGGCAGAGTAAGCCAGCACCGAGCAGGTCTGACAAACCTCAGGCTGCAGTCCAAGCCGAGATGGGCACAGTTCCAAAGGGGTAAGAGCAGAGCTTTGCTCTGAGCCCCGGGAACGCCAGTGTGCTCAGTGCCACTGGGATCCAGAGCCACCCAGGCTGCAAAAGGCATTCAGCTGCCCGGAGAATGCGGCGCGTTCAGAGTAAAGGGTGATCCGACAGCACAGGGAGACAGAGCTCACCGGCAGCACCGCACACCCAGACCTGGATGGAAAGGAATTGTTCATCTAAGGGATTTGTCTTCATGGCCCATCTCCCTGTTTCAGCCAACGCTTTTGTAAACTGCAAGGACCTGATTTTCAAGCCAACCTCTTTCACTCCACTTGCAGTTTTCTGCCCCGTGAAGGCATAAGGCACCATACTTTGATGCCTAAATACCTGACACATGAGCACAATCAAGTCCTCAGCCATCTAAGCAGCCTGAGCTACACCCAGAGGTAATTGCAGGTGCAGAAACTGAACAGCCAGTTGCAGAAAACTGTAAGCACAGGAAAATCTATTTCTACAAATGTAACCTCTACAAATCCACCATTTACTGGTTTTATTCTGCAGATCATTTCCTGCGAAGAACTGCAGGGATTATGATATGTACTCAAAACACAAAAGTGCTTTGAGAACAATAAGCCATTACTGAGTCCCCTTCTTTGGGAAGGGAAAAAAAGTAGAGGGAAGCAGCTGACTTTGTGCCCTGCAGCAAAGCTAAGCCAGGGGAGTCTCCTTCACACCTATGGAAAACACCGAGCAGACATCAAGCCCCATGCCTCACTCATAAATATATCCATCAGCAGACAAAAAAACCCTACCACTAACGTGTTTTCCTTGTTTTCTCACTATAACCTCCTGGCTGAAAAGAATTTCTTGAGGATTCCTGTAGTCACACAAAGCAAATAATTTTGTGCATTCGTTTTGACGTAAATTCTGCCTCAATACCTACTTTCTGAGAGTGTACAAGCTCCCTGTTTGCTGGCAGGGCGTTTGCAGTGCTGTTGCCATTCATTTGGCTCCCATAAGCTGCACATACGTAAGACACAAGTGGCTGTATGCACAAAGGGTAATTCTGTGACTCAAGCGATTTAATTTATGCTCATTACCCAATGCTAAACCACCCCACTGCAGAAATATGCTGACAGTGGTTGGTGCACAGGTAACAGGCAGATTTGGAATGAGCAGCAGTATTTGTAACGTGCTGACTGACTTAGTCACACAGAATTAGAAAGCGGGGAACTGGAGGCTGCTTTTGGGTTCTTAAGAGGTTCAGATCTGGATCATGGAGAGGGTGACGGCAAAAGAGTCACCTGCCAGAGCTGGAATGAGTCTGTAGACAGTGCTGGTTACACCTGTAGAATGACGAGCTTGCAAATGCACTGGATGCTCCTCAAATTTGAAATACCTCCATAAAAATGACACACGCTTGTGCTCCCCAGCCAGTCTCGCTCCCAGTGAACGCACTGGACAGGAATTTCCTCCAGATAATGTTGTTCTAAGGTTCCTCTCACAACCTTTGCGCAACGCAGGAAAACTGCACAAAGTTTTCCTACTGTGGTAAAGAGTGACTCTGTTCCATCAGTGCCAGTGAATCAGAATCCCAGTACAATGAAATCACCTGCAACCAGTAACACTTTAATTCTTCTCCCCCCATTCCTCCTCGATCCCCCCTCCCCAGCTTATCCCAGGCTTACACACTCCGAATAGCTGTTTAATATTTAAACCGTGTTCTCTGAAGCAGAAAATATCCCAATTTAAGTCATGAGATTCTGACTTCAGTCGGCACAACAGCAGGCTTACGAAAGCATAGTCTACATAAAGACATGATATACTCGAGACTATGGACACCGCAGCTATTCAGGTGCAACACTGAGGCAAAACACACAAAAGTCTAAAAAAAAATCTCAGGTAATTATTTAGAAAGAGTTCAGTGTTGTGCCTGGGTTTAGAGCTCTGTATCTAGGATTAAAGTGCTAACGCCTCTTCTTATCCCGCCGACAGACCTCTCCTGGATCTCTGGCCAGCAGGCATTCTATTAGAACCTACAGAATGAAATCACGCAGTAATTTATTCCAGTAAACTACATCCCCTGAACATCCATCTCTAATCAGAGTTGCTCAAAACTTATGGTTTTGTCATCTCTGAGCAAAGTCAACTGAGTAGGTCCCCAAGACAAAAAGTGGTCAACTTTCATATAGGAAACAAAAGACAAACAACAAAACAACTCCAAAATTCTTAGGCTGCTACTCATTTGGACCACAGTCATACCATGAACCACTCAGAAACTGGTCCCTGGACTACTCTCTGTGCAATACAGGTGTCTGTTGGTGTTTAGTGTGTGCATGTCTCTACAGATACACCCGTAGGGAGCCCTCGCTGAGAGTGTGCAAACACGACAACCGACGTAAAGAAACGGGAAAGTCAGATCCTGCCCATGCCGAGGAAGCACCGCTCTCCTCCACAGCTCCAGCAGGACACTTCTACCACCTCCTCTGCACCAGATTTTTCCCTCCAAGTGCTTTTTCCTCTTTGTCCTACCCCAGGATTCTCAGCAGTTTAGTGAGACAAAAAGGGCTGACAGCAGCCAAATTCTTCTCTGCATTATCTGCGCTTTAAAGCGGTACAGGCAGCTACGACTTTTAACTGAATTTCACTGTTCCCCAAGCAGAAATTGATCTCTATTAAAGAAGCTTATTCCTTTCCACATTACTTTGGAGCTCTTCTGTAATTTGTTCATCTGTGCAAACAGTTCTCACCCTGGCAGGAAAATTGCAAACATCTGAGTCAGCTCTCGGCACCTGAGCTTATTTCTCTTCCATAGGTTAAGCCCAGCAACCTCAAGACTTCCAAGTTTTTTTTCCCTCTGGGTCAGCACTTGCAACAGAAGGTTGTTTTGAAACAAAGCTATTATAGCAAACTATTCACATCTTTAATTTGGGTTAGCAGTCATGTCAGAGATGTCTGCACCTCCACGAGAGCTGCCGCCGCCTCTTGGTTTGTAGAGATGCGATGGTGTGGCCAAAACCCCCTCCCTGCCCGTGCTTCAGGCTGCAGAGCCTATGGCAGTGACAGCCTCGCTCGGCAGAGCTCCTGGCCACCAGTTGGATGTGGACAGCAGCAGAGGGGTCAGCACAGAAACACTGGAACCATGCAACACAACTGCTGTGAGCTCTGGGGGCAGTTCAGGCTGCAAAGGTGCTCCAAGTCCCCTTCCCCAACTCCTGTGTGCCACAAAGGGGATGATGAGACACAAGCCAGCAAGGGTTCCAGTGTACAATGAACCATCACTGTAGGGAAAGAATGGTGGCTGACAGGGACCCAGAACTGACAGAGTCTTCCTGGGCATTTCCCTTCAAAGGATGCCTTCACCAGAAAGCAGCACACAGAGAAAACACTCAGCTGTACGTGTGTGAGGTAGGAAGGGTCAATGGACGCGCTCTCTCCTCTCCTGTCTATATGGAAGGAAAAATAATGGTCTAGTTCTAAAGCAGAGCACTTTACCCCTTTGTGATTTGAAGGCTAACAACCAGAATGAAGAGACCCAGTCCCCCAAAACAGAGGGGAGTTCTGGATGAGTTTTACAGATCCTTACACCCCGGGGAATGTGCCGATCGCTGACAGGAATATTCTCCCCGCTTCGACATTTCTCAAACTACCAGCAAACCGCAGGCAACAACAGTGAGAGATCACGGGGTCAGACAGCCCCGCGCTGGTTGCTGTGGCCAATGTCACTACCCAGGAGAAGCTATGGGTGTGACACGGTCCTTCCAGAATTTTCACCTGAAAAAAGCTTTTGGGGTTCGAGTTAAATATTTACAATATGCCAAAAGGTAGCTCATGTCTTTCCTCCACAAAGTATGACATGGTTTATATCCACATTTTCATACTGACTTCACTCTCAATCTCCTGCACACATAAATGTTTGATGGCCTGGGACACGTGACTCGCTTTAATCATGTTTGGACAAACCTCCTGATTCTCCATTTATCTGAGTTGTATGGACCATTGAGTCAGTAATGCATGTTTTAATAGGTCTAATTACAGCTTTAACTTCTTTCTCTTTTCTAATTAGTTAACAAAAGGAATTAAGCCACAGTTCTTTAGAAGATTAGCTGTCAGTGATAAACCTATAATCTGCCAAATATGTGTACAACTCTGAACCACCAGATTTGCTGTCTAAAGAATCACATGATCCTTAAGCTTCGCTTATTAAGTATTTGCATTTGAATGTGGAGTAGCTTGTAAGGGTCTCATAAAACAGGCTGAACACGTGCTCCTGTCTGCTTAGGGACACATGGCCTGAGGAGATCACACAGGTATAGCTAACCTAGTACAAATTACCAGTAGGGATGCACAGCACCAGTGCAAGCCATGCTTTGAACAGACGTTGCTTGTCTATCAGAAGGATCTTTTATACCTGCACCCGTCCCTATGTGAGGACGCTGAGTTAACCTCCTACAGTTTCTACATTTAACTTCTGTAGAAGAGGGCTCAGCACGATGAAATTCCAGATTTGAACTGCTGAGGTTTGCCATATTTTCCTTCTTTTATTATATAAAAGTCAAGCTGCAAACAAGGGTATGGAAACAGGGTTTGCATCAGTGGAAAAAAGACGTGCAGAAGGAAAACCACCTGTGCCACCAGGCAGCTAGGATTGCCACACAAAGCTTAAAATATATGTGTGTGGAATGACAGTAAATTAAGGACAAAGCATTGGGATTGATCTAATTTCCCTGAGCTTCCAGTGCAAGCTCAGCTGGCCTGTACTGCAGGTGTTTCTCCAGCCGGCAGAGTCTTGTGCTGACACCAGCCAGGGTACCACGGCAGTCACGAGGGATGGGTCAGATCAGCTGAAGATGGATAAACTGGAAATGTGCAGGAGCCAGCTGACCCAACTAAAACTCACAGGGCTCAAATGCACGTTCAAGGGCTGCACAACTGTCATCCCTTTTGACAGCTACGCTCATGTGCAAGCATTTGCCTTTCCCGAGCAGAATCTGTATGTTCTGGCCAGGTAAACACCACTCCTCCTGCACTCCATTAAGTTTTCCCAGCTCTGTCAGTACTTTTCAGGGACCTAAGCAGCTAGAGATAATACACCACCCCCTTCAGTGCGGGGATGGCGAAGGTGCACCAACAACCCAGCTGCAAACCAAGCATGCTTCTGAGTATGGGCATCGTGACTAAGAGCACTGGCTCCTGTAAACAAACAGTCTGAATTCCAGCTCGTTAACTGAGAGTCACTAGAAGAGCTGAGCAATGGAATGACATTACAAATGGGGGTGACATATTTGCTTAAACATGAAACACTCTTAGTCCTCCTGGTAATGATGGTGCCTCCTTTAAGAACCTGAAAGTTTTTAAGTCAAACAGGGATGTTGATGTATCATGAAAGACAAGATGACATTAAGGGATGATGGCCATCTTTTAAATTCCACTCTGTGTCTGGATGGATGACAAAGGCTACAGCAGAATAGATAAGCCTAAATTCACCTCCTGCCTCTGTGCACCCCTAAAGCTTTCCAATACCTACAACCAAGGCGCCTGGTTTCCATCGGTGGATACAAGTCCCTGGTCCACAGACCTGATGGGAAAGGTGTGTCAGATCTAGATACAAACCACAAAGTCACATCCCCTGCGTTCTCACATGTGAATGGTTCAAACTCTCCTGTAACAAAAGCAGAATAACATAGAGAGCTAGAGAGGGGTTACATATCTAGTACCGGTGAATTGTTCCACACCAATCCTGAAGAACATGCCCTCCTGTGAATTCCAGCCCAGACTTTTAAGTAACTGAATACTCATGCCAAATTTTGGGCATTTGGTGTTTTACTGTCACGGAAACCATTGTGCAGGAACAAAGGAAGATGAGTATCTACCTTTATCTACAAGTAATCTTGACTAATCCCTCCCGGGGATTGCCCGCAGAGAGATGAAAACACAAAAGAACATGGGGGCTGAGCTGTTTACTGCGACGTTTTGGTGGTCAGAACTTCTCCCCCCACATTAATAGGTTGGGTGAGCATTGTTTTCAGGATTTCTTCCCACCAAAAGGAGCTGATTGTGTTGAACCTCCGGGCAGCATGTACAGTGACCAGCCAGGGTAGGTGCTTGTGTGGAGTCTGGCTGGCAACAGGTTGATGAGATAGCAGCTCTGATGCAATGCTGGGGATCTATCAGCATTTTATCTGTTTTCTGTAGAGGTGCAAGTGCTCCTAGAGGTTCATGCTACCGTTACCTGACTGATGAATCTAACTGCAAACGACCCTTCTCACTTCCAGCAAGCTGCCTTTCCCTTATCAGACATGAGTCACACCAGCAGGGTAGCCCTGGGGAGATTTGCTGCTGTTGCTGGTTCTTTTGCCACTTGGCCCACCGCAGAGACATGATTGGGTTTAGACTCCTCTTTTATTCCCTCATTGTGTGTGTCATCACTTACTCACAGCCACCTTTCACTTCCCATCTCTTCACAACAGCAACTGCCTTTTAAGTCACTTCTGCAAACATTTCCCGTAACTTTTATCACCACTGAATTTAAGTTCTAGAGCCTCCTCCCTTCACACTGAGCTCTTGATAACAAGCATTTCCAACCCCCTCTTCTCCTTTGTATGCGTGTCACAGAATCAGAGAACAGTTGAGATTGGAAGGAACCTCTGCACATCACCCAGTTCAAGCTGCTGCTCAAAACGGGGTCAACTACAAGCGATTGCTGAAGACCATGTCTTACTGGGCTTTGAGTATCTCCAGAGAAGGAGAAGCCACAACCTTGCTGGACAACCTATTGCAGTATTTGACCATCCTCACAGTACAAATGTTTCTTCTCATGTCTAAATGGAATTTCCTGTATTGCCTGATCTTTTCACTGGGCACATGTTGCAGATGAGAGCACACCAAGATTGAATAGCAGGCTACTGAGGTACCTTACAACACTTGTTTCATCATTTGCTCCAGAGTCAATATATCAACCCTTTGCAGTTAGGATGGACTTACAGTATAGCTTCTAAAGCAGTTCTGGTCACTCTACAGCAGCCATGTGCACTGTCAAACACCTCAAAACTTCTGTTCATTTGGATGCATCAGCTGTCCCACCAATTCTCAGCTCTGAGCACCTCGCCTTTGAACAATTCCCTTTGGGGAAAATTCAGCTGGTATTCAGAGCCCCACAAGGAGAAGAGAGGCTACAGCAAGTTGAAAGAGAACAAAATACATATTTAAATATAGCCACGAGCAAGGGAGATGAAGCCAAGTCCACTCACCTTTCCTTTGATTGTCTCTAGTGTTTGTTAGAGTGGCTTCAGTTCTCCCAGGTGCCCTGTTCAGACACACTTCACTGAACGTGCAACCTTTTATTTGGGAAGGTACTTAAGATTCTGGCTGATTAAAGCATCCTTATTTTAGGATATTTATATTATAATTATGTAAAAATAACCAATACAGACTAAGATACTCCTTTTTCACTCATCACACCCTTCCATCAGCAACTGAAGTGTTTAACAACTGGATACCTACAGACAGGCTCTGAAGTGAAGAACCTAATTAAGTGCTCTGAAGAAAAAAAACAAAACCAAAGCTACCCTGGAAGCATCAAAACTCCCACAGTGCTTCCCAGAGTCAGCAGGGAGCCGCTGTGTGCTTCGCAGGTACCAGGGCCAAGACTGTCTTAGCTACTTGCAAATTTTGAATGAGAAATTCCCTTTCCACATGAAAATGGCAGCGCTGAAATCCAAGACCCCAGTGCTGCCCCCCTTCAGACCTGTGGCAGTCCTGAGTGAATCTTCTCTTACTTTACAGGCGTTGGGGGGGAGCAGGAAGGAAAAAGAAAAAAGAAAATTAAAAAACAGAGTAAGCTCTATTGCCATTCTCCACCCAATTAGGTAATGTAATTACAAGACCCTGGGTGATGAAGGAGCACCAGCGGGTCCTGACAATTGCCTCAGTTAAAACCAAGCAGCATTTCAGCTCACTAATTAAAGGGCTTTTCCTCTGATTGACCTGCCTGTGGTAAAAGTATTACATGACACTCAAATGGTGGGATTTACATTCTTCTCAATTTAATATCACATTAATGACAGGGGTCTGCAATGTAACTGGGAGGAACGGAACCGATCAGCTCAGTTATTCACCAAGACGCCGTCCGGCGCAGTCCTACGTGCACAGCCCCTTACAAAAGGGCTGATGTTTTCAAATAATTCCCAGGGATCATAAAGAGCCCCATGTTACCAGTGCCTGCTGGAACACTGGCTTACAGCCCCTCTTCTCATCTTCGTGGCGCTGGTGTAAGGCACAGAGCAGTCCCTGGCATTTCATACGGCTGCGGCAGCGGTCATCTGTCCGCGTTACAAAACCATTGCACGCAGCTCGGCCAGAATGTATCTTCCAAAACTGTTCCCCTGGGAACCTTAATAGTTCAGGGTCGGAAGCAAACTGTTGCTTTTTGTTCCAGATCTGTCAGGTGGGACACACTTATCAGAGCTTGCAACAAATATCTCTGGCATTAGGCACTATCGCCGTGCCCTTCCGGAGACGTGCAAAGACAACCATAAAAACAACCGGCAAAAATAGGGATGGAGAGAGCTACGGTGTTATTTTTGCAACTGTGGAAACAATGCAGGGTTCTTGACACACAAGTTTTCGAATCCTAACAGCTGGAATATGGCCTGGCACACGCAAAACTGAAGAAGATTCACAGGCCACTGTGTTCCAGTCACAGATGAGTCACAAGTGAAAAATGAACCCAAGCAACCCAGCTATAAACAGATACTGGAGTTTTAGAACAAACAGTTAGGGGTAATGATACATGACACTGACAAAACCTCCACCTTCAGTGACGTCTGTAGAAATGCATTAGATCTGAAGGACATCTAACCACTTTCACCCGATGGACCTTCCTGGCTCAAACACTCTTTGGTTTGGACCAATTCTTAAACTGAAATTTAGTCAAATCCAACAGATGGGGCTGGTTCTTGGAAAGCACAACAGAATCACAGAATGTTAGGGGTTGGAAGGGACAACGAAAGATCATTGAATCCAACCCCCCTGCCAGAGCAGGATCACCTAGATCAGGTCACACAGGAACAGAGCCAGGTGGGTTTGGAATGTGTCCAGAGGAGACTCCACAACCTCCCTGGGCAGCCTGGGCCAGGCTCTGTCACCCTCACCATGAAAAAATTTCTCCTTATGTTTCCATGGAACCTCCTGCATTCCAGGTTGCACCCCTTGCCCCTTGTCCTGTCACTGGAGGGCACTGAGCAGAGCCTGGCTCCATCCTCCTGACACTCGCCCTTTACATCTTTATAAACATTAATGAGGTCACCCCTCAGTCTCCTCCAAGCTCAAGAGCCCCAGCTCCCTCAGCCTTTCCTCAGCAGGCAGATGTTCCACTCCCTTCATTATCTCTGGCTCTGCACTGGACTCATTCGAGCAGTTCCCTGTCCTTCTGGAGCTGAGGGGCCACAAGGGCACATTGCTGGCTCCTGGTCATCCTGCTGTTCACCAAGACCCCCAGGTCCCTTTCCCCTACACTGCCTTCCAACAGGTCAGTCCCCAACCTTTACTGGTACATGGCAGATGCCAGACTCTACACTTGCCCTCATTATATTCCATTTAATTTCTCCCCACCCAGCTCCTCAGTCTATCTAGGTTAACCCCAAGTTCCTACCCCTGAAACAACTGCAGAAACCAGGATTTCTCAGAACCCTTTGAAAGCATCTTCTGACTGAGACATCCAGGTGGGAATGTGCTGCTCCAACTCTGCATTTTCAAGGGTAGAACCAAGTCTTGAGAGCCCACGAAGGACACATTTCAATGGAATGCCTCAAGGTTTAAACGCAATTACCACAAGGTTCTAGGCCAACTAGACCAAGACTTTTGCCAACAGCTCTGCCCATACCGTTGGTTCCACTGATTCTCAGTATATTTTACTTTGCATACACTATAAAAATTAAGTACACCAGCAGGTCACATCTTTCAGGCAACTTTTATGGAAAACCATCCAAGTAATGCAAAATTTTTTCCTCCTGATTTCTGTTTTCACACTTCTCTGGCTTGCTGATTCAATCAAGATGCAGAAGCACCCACATACTGAGAGAAAGTCTGACCTTGCAGCATGTTTGGCCTGCCCCTGAGAGATGTCTCGTTATTAGCATCAGATTCCCAGAGAGAAACTGATGCACTTACCAATTCCTCCTACCTAGTGACTTCTTATTCACGATCCTTGAACAGTTGTTACACTGCAAGCTGAAGCATTACTATTTTGTCATGTTGTAGCTTCACTTCGTTCTCTAAATCCAGCCTATTTGACAAACTGACAATCCTATTTAACTACATTAAATGCATTTGCATGTTTTGCCGCTATCTTGTGATGAGACTTCGTCAATCATGTTTTCAGACGTGATGAGCAGCACCATTCCCAGGGATTTCCAGCTCTAAATCTATTACCAGGGGTTTGAGATTAGTCCTCTAATTCAATGTTATCTGAATTGCAAATGCAGTGTTTCGGGTAGCGCGTGAACTTTATGCCTTTAGAAGAAATGTCACCACTTCAAAAGACTAAGTTAGCACCTGGTACTAGAGGACATTTCCTATGTTCACACTATCTGCACCTTACTCAGAGCACAACGCTCCTTTCTTCAGCCCTTGAGCATGACCCAGGAGGCCACAGACTGTGTGTGCCATTGAAGAAGCACTTAGACTTCCTATAGCATGACTGATGCTTTTGTCTCAGCAGGCAATGAAGAGCTCAACCAAAGAAAGGCTCCGACCCAGACTTTTGCATCTGAACACAAGCCAGAACCCGAAGAACACTTTCCCTCTCTCCCACATCCTGTTTTTCAGGACAATATGCACAACCTTCAAGAACCACCGGGGTCCTGCTAATAGAAAGTTTAGATTTGTTTCCAGGCTTCCTAATACGTGTAAAACAGGGCTGAATTAATTGTTTTCTTTGTCCAAGAGGCATCATTAATCAACCTCTCCTGAAGCATCATGCTTCTTTCCAAGTCACACGCCTTAAGAACAGAAGCCATAAGCTGCCTCGTTTACACCCATGCCAAGTACACGGCAGCTTACATCCTTCAACACACAGTAACATTCCTCCAGACCCATATCTGAACCCCTGGTGAAGTGTGAAGGGCCATGTTCTACACCACCAGCCTGGCATCCTCTCAATACCCCCAGAACACAAGTACCTGGGAAGCTTACTTCCAAAGGACCAGGATCCCATGGTGCCATCCAGACACTGCAGCCGTGACTTCTTTCCCTTCTGACCGGTTTGACCGAGCCAGACTTGCCCACCACTGAAGCCCAGCACACTGCATCAGGATGGGCTTGTGCTCCTCAGGCCACCTTCTGCAAGGATCAAGTTAAGCTGACAGGAAATTTTATAATTCCTTACTCTATATTCTAACATTTGCTTGGAAATTTCCATGCTGCAGTACTTCTATTTTTCCTCTTTTTTTTTTTTGTTTATATTTTTTCCCAGTTGACTCAATCCCAATCTATTTAAGGAACATTTTCTCTGTTCCATTCCTAGGATGTTTTGAATGAGGCTGAGTTTAAGAGGCTGTAATAATTATTTATAAAGCATTATAGAGACTTGAATAAGACAAGGTTGAAGCAATAATGACATCTTTTTGACATCCTTTTTTTTTGTTCCATGGGCATCCTCTGGGGTTAGACCTCTGCTGCAGTACAACGGCAGAATATACATTTTAATAGACAACACCAGGAGAAGGAAAAGCCACCCAGAGCCTGGCAATGAAATAAATGCACCTTCTTCCCTCCACCTCTCAGCAACTAACTGACCCAGGTGAGAATTCCTGCTCTGGCACAATGAAATGAGGACACGTGGGATGATAGTTATGGGCAGGCACAGCTTCCAAACCATCCATTAACTGACACAGAGGATGAACTTCCCTACGCTTTGACCCAGACACTATAAATTCACATTTCTGCATAAAAATGGGAAAAAGCTATAAAGGGCTTAGGTCCATAAAGAGCTTTCATGATGGCACCAGAGTCCCCAGCTGCTGTCTCTAGGTGTTTTCAGGATCTGATGAAACAGCATCAAATGTAAGCATATTGATTTTAAAAGATGTAGGGTCTGACTCAATTCCCACAAGGACACACTAAAGGTTTCCACAGACTTCCAAAGGAGCTGAATCAGAGCCACAATCACAGACTGTATGATAATGATTTCAACACCTTCTGGTAACCCAGATAACCAACAGTTCTCTATAAAAAAGGGTAGGCAATTACAGGGAGCCCTCACTGAGACCCGCTGCTAATTGAGCTTCAAGCCTAATTCTTGATACTCTCCCAGAACAAACCTCCATCCACCTGCTCTAGAAAATGCCTGAGCTCTGAGGAGCAGTTCTAACCCTTCAGTGCAAATCGCTGCCTTCCTTTTAGTGAACCAGCTGCAGAAGCCTCTGCAGCAGCACACACCAGTTCAGGTGAGTTATGACACTCAGCCACAGAAACATCTCCTCTTCCTTCAGCATCCACAGGGTTTGATCCAGATATTGCCTGACTTCAGACTGATGAATGGCCCCAAAGCAGGGAGCAGAGGGCAGGAGGCACGCTTATGAACACACCAGCACATGACAGGGGTGATCTCTGAAGTCCAAATGGGATGTGGTGCCAGACTGACCCTGCCCGGGGAATGTGGGACTTGAGGGGCGTAATCTTCATAGAATCGCAGAATCATTGTGGTTGGAAGACGCTTTTGAGATCATCGAGTCCAACCATTCCCCCAGCACTGCCAGGTCACCACTCACCCATGTCCCTCAGCACCACAGCTCCATGGTTTTCGATCTCGATTGCTCTCAGGTCCTGGAGGGGGGAGCAGAACCGATGCTGTTGCAGGCACACCGCAGTCAGCAATGCAGTGTTTACTAGAGATATTCCTTATGATAGTCTCTCAAAGTTCCTATTTCTTATCATGCGAATAAGCTTTCTGAGTAAGCTTTGGAACTATACCCTGGCTCTCTTCTGGTAGCCACCACCAGCTGTGTTTTCAATAACTCTTCCCAAATGCTTTACAGATAAATAGATGCAGATACTGGAGAGGAAAAAAACCAACACTCAGAGCAAAAAATACAAACACTTCAATTTCTGATAACACCCATGAAAAGTCTCCTCCTCTCACAGATTGGCTTTTTGGGGCTGATGCTCTGAGAACACCGTAACCTGGTTTTTGTTTATAGCTTCTCTTGGAAGGGGGTCAGGTAGGAAGGAACGAGGTAGGAATAGAAAGCAGGTGGGAGACAAACACGGCAGTAATTCTGCACTCCAGCAAGCTACAACTATCTCATCTACATCAACATTTTCCCATCACTTCTGTCCTGGCTCAGCAAAATCTGAGGGAACAGTGAGGACCCAAGATTCAAGAATTCACATCCTTATAGTTGCCTGTGCAAGAGAAGATGTGGCTTTTAGATGAAAACAGTTTCTCAGCCAGGATTTGGTATCAGCTGTGCTGAAGATGCCCAGGATACCTCCAGACCAGCTCAGCCAATGTTTCATTAGTGAAGGACTAAGCAATAGCTTTTATTTTTTTTTCCTATGGTGCACTTCATATAACTTGTAAGGGTGCTGTGAATAGCACTGGGAAGGAGCAACAGGTGCCTTCTTGCTGGAGAGGTGTAAAAGAACTGGTGCCTTTCAATTCCTGTGGAAACTCTCATACTTCTCTGCCCAGGGAGCGTGGATTTTGTTCTGTCTTGATCTAGTCCTAGCTAGAGAGTCAAGTGGCCATGAAAACACAGAGGGAGAATTGCTGCAGGAACCTAAGAACTCCTACCTCCCAAGAGCTGCAGCTTTGGAGACCTCATCCCCAGCCCCGGCAGCCGTTAAGATGTAGGTATGTGTGACCAGGGAGGTTCATCTCTTCTCCTGATGGGCACTGCCATCACTGGCACATGGCAGTGCAAGTAACTGTTCTGCACTGCAGGCTGAGAGGGAAAGAAGGTCTAAAGGGGGCTGGGGGAATTATCTTTCTTCAAACCTCCTGCTTTCAGATAGGGGAGATGTAAAGTGAGGCGGAATCAGTCTGTAGAGAATTTCCCTCTGCAGTGTAAAGCAGAGATGAGAGCCCTGATCTTCCCCTCTTTTCTGGGACTGCAGAGTCCCAGAGCTAAATCCAGCACAGCATCCTCCTTCACCCATCACCCACTGATCCCCAGCCCCGCACACAGCAGCTTTCCTGTGGTGAGGAGGGAGCCCTGGTAGCTGGGGAGAAGAAGAGATGTACGATTGCCATGTCTCACATTAACAGAGCAGAGGCAAAGAAGGAGAAGGTTACAGCTGCCAGGTACTGCAGCAGGGCATTACACATACAGCCATAATAGTAGCACTTAGTAATTTGAGTGTTGACACTGCTGGCAGATAAAATAGCAACACCCTGTAGTATATTACCCACCCTAATCTCCAGCTCTGCAATAAGAGAGCACGCAGTGGACTATATTTTTCCTGAGCAGTCTAGCAAAAGGGCAAGCATGCAGAAATCCAAATGTCAACAGCATATGCTCGTCTGCAGGGTTCCAGGACCACATTAAAGTCTGGCAAAATACACCCGAGCCAACAAAAAGCTTTTGTCCCTGACCCCCCCCACTTTGTCCAGGAACAGCCCGTGTCAGTTCCAGCACCGATTTCTGTTACAGCCACAACTGCCGGGACTTGGATGGGAGGGAGGGGACTGAACACACGTGCAGCAGACTTCACAAAGCTGATGATGTGAGGCTCTCTCTTGCCTTCTTTCTAAAAGAGAGTTCTGATCAAAAACGACTGGATGGAACAGTGGGATACAAACATTCCTGTAATTCATGGTGACTTCAAAGATAACGCTCAGTACCCTTCTTACATACAAAACGATGGCTCGGGGCTTTGAGTTTTGTTTGTTTCTGGTTTTCACACTGTGGATTTATCTTACACAGTGGAAGCAAAGGAACAGAAGCTGTGTATTTATAATACAGCTACTGCCAGAGCATGTAAGACTAAAGGCTATTTTATTTTTTTCTTCCCCTTGGAGTGAATCATCATGTGCAGGGGGGTGGTTTGGTTTATGTTTATGTTTTTTAAAATGAACCCAGCCAATCATTTGTTCCATACTGCATGTAATTTGTTGGTTCTCTTACAGCACTCCTTAAAAGACAAGCTTTGGAAATAAATATACATCTGGCATGTCTGAAAGACAGGACTTGAATAAGCACTGCAGGCTAACTGCAGTTCCACAGTGGACTATTTGCTTCCCTTTTCAGAGACAAATCAAAAAGAGAGGAAAAGGGAAAAAAAACCCAAACCAAACCACTAGTAGATGTACCTATCCAGGTTACCTTGCAGTGGGAACAAAAGGGTTTTATCATGCTAGTTATAGCGACTTTGAAACTGAAATATTTACCAAGAACTGGAGGATTCAAAAGCACATGCCTGGTTTACCTTGTTAATACTTTGCTTTTCCATTTCCAAACTTTCAACTAGCCGCAGCTCCAATGTCTCCCAGCAAACCCACATTACCACAGCCTGGTCTGGCTGATTAGTAGGTACACTTGGTCTCCCAGCCTAGTGGAGCCTAGCCACTTAGCAGAATACTTTGCTCATCTGTAAAACAGCATCTCTTTGACACAGAAATAGGCTTTATTCTAGATATTTAGCTGGGAAACAGCAGCATTTCATCAGACTGGAGAACAGTCTTCAATTTTCCACCTCCAAGCTCCTTCTTGCTTTAAGATGCTGGTGTGGGCCCATAAGCCAGAGGGGTCCTGATCTCTCACAGGTTTCTACTAAGAGGGGTAGGGAGACAAGCACCAAAAGCGAAGTTTCAGCTACAACAAAGTTCTAGACAAAGTCATCAGCTGCAAGAACTACTATCATGACTAATAGATGTGGAAAACCAGAAACAAACTCTCAGCACATGGCCTGCTCACTCCTGATAACCAAGCTGCTTCACATGAAGCTGTTCAGAAAGGGAGAAACAGCATGACTGGGATTACAGCCTCTTTCCAGTGATACCCCAGAGTATAAACCAGCTCAAGATGCTCAGCCACGGCACAGGCAATCAGGCACTAAGCTCACCAACACTGCTATCTAGAGAAGAAAATGGTTACTTATCAGAATTTATATTGATACAGAGGAAGACAGACACATGTTTAGCTTTTTGTGTGGATGGAAACGCATCTGGGCAAAGAGACTCAATGAAGTTTGTGTGCTCAATGCATTTCTTTCTGATACGACTCCATACTGCCCAGCAGCTCACTTATTTTGTTCTTATTTATTACAGAGAATGAGCCAACAACCAGAAAGTGTTTTCTCCAAATGAAAGCCAAGAACAACACCAGAAAGGTTTTGCAGCTGAAAGTACCTGAATTTGTGTAGGTGCAGAACTGTATAAAAGGCATGAAGAAAGGGAGGTAATTTCTAGGCAGGTGTTTGTACTTACAGCATCCAAACTGAGATGCTTTACAGCATTAAGATACATTCCAATACGATACACACTTTTCTGATGTTTCTATAAATGGAGCTAGTCTAGAGAAATGTCTAAATATCTACCAGCTTTAATTAATTTTAGGGTAATGAACAAGTTTGTTAATGCTTTTTTTATCCAAATTTTATTTGGGAAAGTTTATTTTGGTGTTCTAGAACAGAAATATGGAAGGACCAGAGACAACGTGCAGGAGGACTCGCCTTATTTTCCTCTAGAGAAATTCTGCACTAATGTAAAGTGTCAAAATCGCATTATCTGACAGAATAAAAAGTGAATTTCTCAATATTATCCCGGTCTCATTACTTCTATTTACTGTCTTTAGATGAATTTACCATTAGCTATTTTTATCCATGAAACCAGCTGTATTTACAGACTTACTCTCTGCTACGGTATTTATTTGGGTTTCTTATTTTGATTTGGTTTAAGTGTAATTTAAGACCTCATGAACAGTAACCGAACATTTAAGTATCTAGTTGTCCTGTTTCTACTTTGCTATGCAAGGAATTCATGCATTGTTGTTTGCTGTAACTAGCACCTCCTATACACTCTGGAACTATCCTTCAAGTTTGGTCTGATTTCCTTTTTAACTTGTGAGAGCCTGTTATTTAGTGGCTCCTACCAAACAAGAGATTCGTTCTTCATTTATTTGACAGTCATTACTCCATGTTAAAAGCCCCAAATATTTGGTAATAAATACCTAAGGATATTTTAGTAAGTGATTATAAACCTTAATGCTAGGTGTCTGCATGGCATGTATAGCCAATTCCCTGGTTTGCCTGCCAATTTTCAGTCACGATCTTTTTAACCCAAACAGCATGAAATAGCATTTAGATGGTATCTCAAAGGCACTGCTTCACTGTGCTCCAATCCTTTTTTCCAGATCAAAATCCATCTCTCTCGAAGTTATTTCTCACTCAGTGTCCTTTTCTTGCCACATTTCTTTATTGAACAACTTGCCAGCAGGACAGATAAGAATGAACGTGTCCTTTTCTGTATACCTGTTTGCACAATAAATTACAGATAATCTAGATATTCACTCAAGTGAAAACATTTTGATTTGTTTTCCCTTAGGTGGCCAAATTTTAGCCAGGAACTAAGGTTACCAATACACTGCCAAAAACCTTTATAAATTGGGTGCTTTCAGAGTCCACCAGCTGTTGCCACATAAAGGAGTTTTCTGTACAGAACTTTTTCAACGGGTTCAGCCTGTGCTAACTTGCTCATTCTAGCCCTGTGTTTTCATGTTGACTTGGGTGTGAGTACTTATCTACTTACAGTGGTCTTTTATCTACTCACAGTGGTCTTACCCCTGCTTTTATTTGTACCAGCAAGGAGTTTTTCATATTTCAGCTCCTCTCCTTCCTCCCTGACAAGCCCACACACTGTCTTAAAAGAAAGAAAGAAAAATTGTTGAGTGAAGAATCAGTTTTCTGCTCCTCAAATGAAGAGAAAGATCAGGAAAAATGCCTAGTTAGTCACTCCAGAAAGAAAAAAAAAACTGCATCAGTTCTTCTCTGACCCTCTTTCTCATTAGCACTTCAGGAATTCACCCTGCTCAACACTCTTCCCAGTTAGAGATCAGACCTCCAGAAAGGGTACCAAAGTGGCAGGGATACCAGGTGAAGTTGGGACATCCATATAGCAGCTGCAAACTTTTCCTTCTTCCCAGAGTAGGTAACAAGAGCTGGGCTTGAGAGCTCTGGCTTAATAAGTAAGTTTTCTTGAGGATCACAGTAAAATCAGGACATGGGATTTTTCTCAGTTTTTGGGTGGGTTTTGCCCAAGGTTGTAGTTTGGGTCCAGAGTCAGGACTGATGCAAATCCAGGAGGAATTAGAACAGGTCTGGCTGGTTCTTGTCTCTCTTGTGACTTCCAAAACACCAGGGTTTGGGTTCCAAACATAATCTAGCTTTATAAACATTATTCTCCCTTTCTTTGGCTAAAAATATGCCACTTCCACTCTGAGCTCCTCTATAATGATGACCATATGTAATAATCCCTGAACTACTTCAGCTAATTAGCCCCAAATCCTTAGACTCTTTAGAAGCAGGTAATTGTTTCCTTCACAAAATGCTTCCCTCTTCGGGCTCTGATCACAGCTGCTTCTGCAGAATGTTATGAGAGATTAAATAAAACCCCAAACAATGACAAAACACACACACAAAGAAATAAATAAAAAAAGAAAACCAAAAAAGCCTGGTTTGGTTTGGAGGTGTTCTTTCCCTGGAAAAGATGCTTCCTAGCCTCTTATAAACCAGAACAATTTACTGAGTTAAAGGCTTCTCCATTTGGCCCTATGCATTTTCCTTTAGAAATGCAGCAACAGTCCATCCACCACGAAAGCCAGCCAGCCAGGTGACTGCCACTGCCCACTTTAGGTGGAAATTCTCCTTTATTAGAAACTGCAGAGCATGTGGGTGGGCAGGAGGGAGCAGGGCGGAGAGGTTTAGTCCCTGGTTGTCATTCTTTAGGCGTGACCACAATGCTGCAATCCCTGGAACGCAGCTGGACGCAAAGCATGAGGAATGTCCCTGCCTCCCCTGGGGAAGTCAGTCTGACGATGCCAGGAGCTGTGATTTGTCTCTCCAGGAATGTTGCCACCTGCAGCAATTAAACTTCCTCTATAATATGATTTAAACAAGAGGATATTTTTCCCCAGAAACTGCCAGATCATTGTTCCCTCCGAGTGCCTCAGACAGGCGAGAAAAGCAATGCGCTGAGGAGTCCTCACAACGGGGTACTGTGGCTGTCCTGAAAGCAGGGGAGGGATGTCGTGCATGGCTTGACAAAATTAAGTGAGCCTGACAATTCCATCATCAGTTCCCCAGATATATCATCAGCTACTGTTAAAGAAGTGAAACTGTCTAATCTCTATATTATCGTCCACCTTCTCTGCCTTTGTTGGACCCGAAACAAAGTGGATGCAGAAAATCACTGCTGGATGCATTTCATCATTCCACGCACAGACTTCCCAACACACGCCGGTGGCTTCTGTTATGTATCAGAAGACAAGAGAACCACTATATAGACATGAAGTGCTTTTCCCAAGTCTTGTTTTTAAAGCCTTTTAAGGTTTCTTTAGGCTCTCCCTCAAAAGCAAGCCCTTATGTCAACAGAAACTCTTGCTTAGCTATGCTTCACCTGCTCTTTCTTGTGAATGCACACAGAGAGTGATGGCTTTCAGGGTCAGGAAAACACAGGCACACAGATCCCACTTCACCCACGAAAGGTCAGGTAATGGCTACACACGATATATTAGATACACGAGAGGGGTAATGCTCCCCCCGAGCACTCCCTGACAGGGAACAGGGAGTGTTTTAGGAACCTATTCTCCATCCTTCCAGGACACCTGGCAAAGATCTTACCTGTTCAGTGATGAAGGAGCTTGAAAAAGTGACAGCTGACCAAAAGAAGATCCCACAGCTGAGAATGATCTTTCTGTTGAAACGGTCACCAAGGTAACCAAAGATAGGGGCTGCAACCATGAAACTACAGATGAAAACTGCAAAAGAGAGAAAAAGGAAAGAAACTATTAATAAACATCAGGCTGTGAAAACGAAAACTGATTTTTCTGCAAGCCAAATCCTCTAGAGAGCAGTTCCATTTAATTAGACATTCTGCAACCCTGACTTGCAGAGTTGCGCAGCCTGATAGGCTTTCAGAAGTCAGCGTTTCCTTAATCAAACAGATTTTTCATTCCCAAAGAAACTTCAGATGAGTGGACTCGCATTATATTTAAAAGCACCAACTGCAGTCTGCTGTGAGCTCAGAATCTGGGGATGGGCAAAACCAGGACAGAATAAATTCAGAGCTTCTGCCTAAAAGTCGCTGAGAAGGTGAAGTGAAGGTTGGAAGGAATTTCTGGCAAACAGAAAGCAAGGCAAGGCCAGCTCCCTGTTGACTCTTGCAGAAGACATCAGAGAGAAACGGGCCACAGAAAGTGAAGTTCTTTCATCCTTCCTAGCTGTATCTTAAGTCAGCCATGAAACAGTGAGGAAAACTAGTGAACATTACTATCATCCCATTGGCACCAGCCCTGTAGTTCGACAGAAAACTCCTATCTCCTCATAAGGTCCTTCCACCAGCACTGAACTTGTATTTAAATCCATCTCTGAGCAACAGTTTCACTAAGAGTTTTAACCTAGAAACCCCTAACGTGGCAGGAATGTCCTCATCTGAATGACTGCAAGTTCACCTTTCCCCTTTGCTTCCCCCCAGAAAACCCCACAGCACGAACCCAAGACCTTCTGCCATGTAGGAATGAGGAGGCTCTTGACAGAGTAACCTCTGCAAAATCTCCTTGACTTTGGGGTTCACCCCTCCAGCCAAGCTCAAAACAATCCGGGCAGTGACACCATCTGAAATGCAGCACTTGCACCACAGTCACAATTAATTTGGAGCTTGGCAGAAGCTGCCAGGTTTTAAGCTGATTTATAGCTGGTCTTTGTCAGTCCACATTAGAAATTTGGATGAGATACTGATTTTAATGCCGTGTAGCATGAACTTTTTGACTTTCACTGAGTGTCTTGGGTTCAGCAAACCCAAAAGCATTTGGGTGGGATGCCAGAATACCTGAAGATACATCTTTAGCCACAGAATTATGACTTTTATTAATTATCAGGTAGTTCTTGGAGGGCAGGGTGGGCTGCTGGCATTAGCTAACCCCAGACGTCTACTTTTCCTTGTATAAAAGGGGGTGGGGAGGATAGAATAGTAAACAAAAAACAAGAGCAGAGGACACACACCCCATTGGCTGGAATGCATGCATAAATTACAGAGGTTAAAACCCAAATTATGAATTTTTCATGGCTGATGACACACGATAGCTCAAAACCGTTCAGAATGCTGAACTATGAAATGATCTGAATGTCTCTTCTTTTTTAGTACATTAAGATGTCAAAGCTGCTTTATAAATAATACATAACCATTTGCATCTATATTTTGTGAGCCATACGTTTGCCTGTGTATCAATTTCACACCGTGATATTTGATTGGAATTACAGATTTACTCTTTTTACATTTTGAGTCAAATAAATGGAGGTAATGCAGAAATGCTAAGACATGACAAGAAGCACATGCAACTTTCTACCACATGTAGAATGCTACAAAGGATGTTGCTGTTAAGCTTGCACATAAACCCTGTGAAAACCCTCCTGATAGTCAGGCACAGAACCCCAGCATGGTGGGGTTGGAAGGGCCCTCTGGGGATCATCTGGTGCCACCCCCCTGCTCCATCCAGCAGGGTCACCCAGAGCAGGGGGCCCAGCAGCGCAGTGTCCAGGAGGGTTGGGAATCTCTCCAGAGAAGAAGACTCCACAGCCTCTCTGGGCAGCACCCTCATAAGATAGGAGTTTCTCCCTATGCATCCATCCCAGCTCCATCAGACAAGGCTGTTGCACGTCTCCAGCACAGGGCTCTGCTGGCACAGATTCCCACCTCCCGCTCAGTCGGTGCGCGCAATGCTTGGCACAGCCCGAGAGCCCCACGGTTCTGCTGACCCTGGGTCCCTGCTCAGTCACAGGACAGGGTCTGCCTTGGTAAATCCCCCCCGCCCCAGCACAGTCCAGCTCTCAAGCAGCCCATCCCCAAAACCCTTGATGTTCAGTGAACTTGGTTCTAGTAGACCAGAAGTGGCTTAGAAATCTCTGCTCTGCAAGGGCACATCTGCACTGGCCCCAGTCCAGCAAGGCACTTAAGCACATGCTTATAGTAAGGACTCCAGAGTCATCAATTCCATGATTAAGTGCTTTCCTGAATTAACACCAAAGTGCTCGGCACCTTGCAAAGCTGGTGCAACAACCTGGCACGAAGGGTTTGTGACTGTTGGGAATGAGCAGCAGAAAATGACTGTGACTCGTACAGAGCGGTGCACACACTGCAGTCTGACCTGACCCTTGGAAGGACACTGAAATTCATGCAGCTCAGAATCAGATATTCTGCCATTTTTATGATGTAAAAAGACATGAAGCTAAAAAAGCTTTGAAGGGAAAATCAGAAACATCCAAGTCAGCATCCCACCATTTCAAATACTGAACAACCTGATTAATTCAACTGCGAGACAGGGAGGATGGGATCCAAAATTCACATTAATGGGCGGCACGATTGGCTTCAGTCACCTCTGGACCACAAATGCAAAGCCTAATTCTGGAATTTGGGCAAAACCAGGGAAAAAGCACAAGCCTCCTCTTTCCAATAAAACAAACCAAGAAAAGCTCGTCCGATGCCTTTCCAACAACATCCATCCTGCCCTTACTCAAATCCCCGTGCGGGTTTATTTTTGGAAGGTTCCGAATGGAGCTGTGAGCTTTGTCACCACTAAGCAGCTGACTTGACAGCTTCACAAGGTGTAAAACGAAAGGACAAGAGAATCTAATAAATAACAGGTAATGGAACACAGCTGTCATAATAATAAATGCCATTTATATCCGAGTATTTATGACCCAAATATGCATCAGAGCATTGATTGACTCAAAATAAATGCAGAATATGATGGCTGTGCGGTCTGTCAAAAGGATGTGCCTGTTACAGGCATTTCCCATGAATCAATTTCTGCAATTACTCCTGCAGATGACAGATGAGACTCCTGAACCACAGCCTGGGTTGGCAGAGCAGAGGTGAATGAAGCCAGGGCACGGTACCTCGGGGTGGAAACCCGGGTTACTGTAGAGCAGGAGCTGAGGCTCTGCGACAACTGAACACCGCAAAGGGGAGATCTCATCCGGCAGACAGAAGACTGCCCGTGTGTTCAGCTGGAGAGAGGGGCAGCAGAAACATGACTCACTTGTAGAGAAAGGGGGCTGCAGCATAAGGCAGAAGGATCTACTCCAGTAAAAGAGCCTGGCCCTTGCTCCAGCCTCTTCCTGTCCGACTCCTCTCCTCTCTTCCACAGCATTTTTTGCTCCTCACACTCACCCACTCCTCAATTAATACCCAAGTGACACCAAAGCAGCTGCAGCTTTGGCTCAACCCACTGCCACAAATCTTTTATATGAGGAGAGCGCTGTGACAGAGGCTGGCTCCGTTTGCCTCTTCCCAACCAACAGCTACTCCTCCCATTTACACTTCAAGCTATCTCAGAATTTTACCAACTCTTGAAGAGGTGTACAGAGCAAGCCAGGGCAGAGTTAGGAATCTAATGGGACTTCACAGAATCACAGAATGGTAGGGGTTGGAGGGGACCTCCGAAGATCATCGAGTCCAACCCCCCTGCCAGAGCAGGGCAGAACTAGAGCA
>JANHFX010026296.1:76727-109937 GCA_027560015.1 Chloroceryle amazona
ACAAGGCACAAGTGGAAAGAGGCTGTCCCTGCCTTCTTGACACCCGGCCCTGATGGATTTATAGACATTAATTAGATTAGATGGGATATGGGATGAACTACTGCAAAACTGGCGATCGCCTTGGGAGCAGCGCTGGGTGGGTATCACGATACCAGTCCCCGTGATGTCTGCTCCTGCTAACTCCACCTGGTAAAGGATCTCCAGCAGTGCCAGCAGCAGCTCGGTCCCAGCACTGGGTGGAGCCGAGATACATTTCTGCAGGAGCAAATTACCATGTGAGCAAAGGATGAATAAACAGACGCATAACGAATGCCACCCCAGAAGGGAGGTTCTTTTAAGTACAGGTATTTTCAAAAGGAGATCCCATTTGTCTTTACACCTCCCTTTGTGGCTTAGCCGCTGAAACGCCGACTGCGGTGAGAATGCAGGAAGAGCCTAATTGGCCAAACAGGATGGCTTGGTGTCTATTTCTGCCTCTGAATGCCTGTCCCACCCTGTACAGGTGCACAAGCACTTCTGCAGCCAGCACTGCCCAGCTTTTTCTGTGCATGCCTGGAATTAGAAAAATCTGCAGCATAAAAAAAGAATAAATTAAAATCTAACTCTTCCTCTCCTCCACCCAAATACCCTCCAGAGAAGGAAAGGATCCTCCCCAGCCTCTGCTGCTACTTCGTGCAGTCATCTTTCAGGGATTATGGCCAGGGAGCTGCCATTCAGCCCACACTTTCCCCTCCCGAGAGCTGTCTGGGTACCCAGTGGAAAGGCAAACCACCAGGCAGTGGAAGGAAAAGAGAGGAGAGGGAGAAACCACAGACTTTAAATTTAACAGTCACAAAAAGCTCCTGCCTGCTGGAACTACACCTCGTTGCTCTTATTTTTCACTTCTTACCCTCCAAACAAAAATTTACCAGCTTGACTCTACAAGTGTTCCCAGGAATGGCTCTGACCCATCAGCTTTCCACCCCTTGCTTCCAAAGACACCGCTGCCTCCATCTCACTTTTCTTCCAGGGACTGATCGACCCTTTGTGTCTCTGAGAGGGGCTTGTCCTGCCAGCGGGTCGTCCACGCAGTATAACCAAGAAGGACAAGAGGCACTGACAGAGAGGAACACACAGAGGCTGCATTTCCTCAGTTACTGGAAGGCAGAGAGGATCACAGGCAGCTCCAAGAAAAGATCCCTTGTTTTATTTCTGACCCCGAGTACACAGGGTTTATTTTTTCCTATTGGGAACAGTCCTAGAAAGGTTCAGGTAGAAACAGCTCGCTCTACACAGGGATGCTCAACAGGAAAAGAAACAGTGGCTATGTTTGAGCTCTGAGTCAGCATGAAACTGTATATACCCATCTAATTGAGTGCTGACAATGTGTTTGGCTCTCTGGAAGGCAAACCCAGACAGCCTCTGCCTCAAGGGACTGGCAAGCCACTCAGGCACAGCAAACTATGGGCTGTGAGGTTGTTAATATTTTCCCAACAACAAATTTCCAAACAATGAGAACACCTAAACACCCAGCTCGCTCTGGATGGGATAATTTCTGGGTGTGTACAAGCACAGTCCTGCTCTTTCTGCATTAGATATTGGCCTGCTGGGATTGGTTTGAGCCACTGCCACTCTGGGGACTCTCGGTTGTGAACGCATGTGTTCCTCAGGCTGTTGGGGACCAGCTGCCATCTACCTGCAGTGGTGAATAAAGGCTCTCCCAACAGCCCAGACAGCCCCTCTGGTTCAAAGATGTGGTTTTGCAGTGTTTCTCTATTTTTGTTTTCACTGTATTTTTAAGCTATAACACATAACCTACGCACACACACAAACAACGTATTTAATCACGGCGAGGCTTGGGACACTTTAGAAAGGAAACATTAATTTCTGCTTCAGGGCTAAGGAAATTAAGCCACAGGAAAGTGACCTGCCCAGGATGAGCTACAGAAATCTGGAATTCACACAGTTCTTCCAGCTTCAGCAGTGTCCTGTTTACAGGGCAATATCTAAGCTAAAGGTATTTCTGAATCAGAATTAAAAGTGAATTTTTTTCCTGACAGCACCACACAAGCCAAGCATGAACAAAGATCCTTTTGTGCTACTTGACCACTGAACCTGATAGTTCAAACACAACGTGGTGAGGTAAAAGCAATGCCTGACTATGGGGCAATCTGAGGCCATGGGAAATCTCAGCAGTGCAATTTAAACCATTCAGCCTGCGATGGAGATGAATTCCCACACTACAATCACTTGTACAAAATCCCACCCTTCAAATCACCATTCTCACCAACTGCTGTAGGTATGCTCTTGCATCACGCCTTGCGTGGGGTTTGCTTTCCTTAGTTCAACAGCCAACAGACCGATGGCGGTACCGGGTTTCCTCAAGTATGAAACACAAGATCCCCAGGTTCCAGACCATCAGGAGGACCCGAAGCTACTGCCAAGTGTAAGGAGTTTTGAAATACACCATCAGTTCCTTATGTCGTGCAAAGCTGTCATAGAATGACAGCATCGAATACAGGAGCATTTAAGAAAAAAAAAAGTGTTGAGAAGACCCCTAATTAATTGGACTGAAGTATACAAATGGTTGGTTTGGACGTGGCCTGAAACGCTCTCCCAGAGCAGAGCACAGTACAGGGTGAAATAAAGAATTTCATAAATGCTCCATTCTTGTTTCCTCAGCAAATTAATGAGGAGAAGAGCAGTGCTTTCAAAGGTGTGGACCTGATTACTCACACTGCTTGCGTTCTCTAGCATCTCTCAGTTTGGCAGGACACTCTAGGTTGTGTTTCCCTCACTGCAGACGCCACTCATCAGTATTCAAGCTCCAGTCTTGCCTTTTCCATAAGGAAGCATGTTGCACCATGAGGTGCCAGTTTTCTCCTTAGAGCAAACTGATAGAAAACATAAACAACATGTTTAGGATGACTATACACACGCGCCGTTGACGTACACATTTACATTGAGAAGAAAGCTGCTGCACCGTTCTGCTCCATTCCGTTTGCCGTGACAGGGTCAGAACCCGGTTACAAAAACACCCTTATGGAGACAGATGAGGCCTGAACACAACTTTCCTGGCAAGGTCACGATTGACTCAACAACACACTAGATGCAGCCTCGGGAGGAATTCAGTACCGATAATTCCACCCCTTTTCCTCACTGCAGATACCAGACTCTTCCCAGAGTTAGCTCTGATTCCCAGCAAAGGATATCCTGAAGGCTCGGTTTACTCACCTTAGCCAACAAGAATAATTGCTTCAGTGGGAATTGCTGGGAAATCCACTCCTTGGGAACAGAGAATCAGATAAGAACAGCCAGAAACCCAGACCAATAACACACTAATGCCACCTGAGCTTTGAGAGGAACTGTGCTGAGCAAAGAGCAACCACCGCGGTCAAATATAAGGAACTGCAGTCAAAACTGCCATGGGTGGATACCTGTGGTGTGTGTATGTATCACACAGCACAGCCCTGATCCATACAGTGGCAAGTCTTGTGATGTTACAGATACGTCACTCACTCTGAGCACTGCTGCACAGGGATGGAGAAATGTTCCTCTTCAGTCCCAAACGCCGGGACAATTGCTACCAGAAACACCTCTAAAGGGAAGCGAGCCTTCCACGTGAGCACTGTTGCCCACACACTGGCAATGGCTCAAGTCCAGTGGTCATGGCAGCTCCTCCCATGAGTAGGTTTACAGACAAAAACCATTCCAGTACAAATCAAACCATGAAACGCCCAAGGAATCCACCTGTGAGTGCCACTGCATGGCCAGGAGTGGAAGTAAAACCGTGGCTGGAAGACGTGAACTACAGTCATTCTGCTCTTCCAAAGGGCCCACTTTAAAGGCTGGTTGGGGGATATAGGGCAGTTTGATCACCACCGGTGAGAGGTGACTATAGCCAGTGGGCTGTCACCAGCTGCCTCTGGCTGAGCTACTGCCCACAGCCAGCAGTGTTACTGCTCATCACCAGAGACCCAGAAATGATCAGCTACGATGCACTGCAGAGAATACAAACCCTGCCATAACGCACACTGCCTCCCAGATAAACGTAAAGGAAAGAGAAATAATGTCTCCCGCTTACTTTCTATAGATCTAAGCCAGTATCCATATGAAACTGATCACCCTGGGGTTCTCCCTTCCATGGTCCACGGTGAACCAGCACTCCCCGAAGAACAGTCATGGTGCAAACAGTCTCACTTGGGCCTCACGAATTAGTAATGTTAGGTTAATGATTGGACTAGATGATCTTAAAGGTATTTTCCAGTCTAGGAAATTCTGTGACTGTGAATACTGCTGTAGCATTTCAAAGTTTGAAATCAGTCTTGGTTTCCCAATTCTGGCAAGCAGCGCTGGAAACGCAAGGGGAAAAAAATGGCTTTGAGTTAAAAGCCAAGATCTAAACCAGCAGATTTTTGACTTTAAAGAAATTAATTTCCAATATGATGTCAATTGAAGCTGCATTTAAAGATCCAGCTGTTCACATCTCGCTTTTTGCTAAAGCAATTAAGTGGAAGGTTGTCCACAGTTTCTATTTCACAACCTTTTTCCACATCCACTGAGGCCCACTGCTATCATGCCATATATCTCAGGTTTGTAGTGAAGTGTACAGTGGCAAAAATACCATTTGATTGTGCTATTCGGTCTCTCTGGGTGTCCAGCAAACTTATTTGGAGCTAAGTTACTATGGGATTTAATTCTGAACAGCTCTACACAGATAATTTAAAAAGAAAAGAGGAAAAACCCAACCCCACCTTCTGCTTTTCACTTTGGGAATGACAGTGCTGACATTTATCACTGCCTTTAAGGAATCTGGGCAGCCGGGCCATCAACAAACCAGGTACTGCGTTCCTAGAGAGGTGTTTCATAACACAGTGCTGCAGGCAGCAACCCAGAGGACTGGTTCCAGCATACAGCTTGCAGTCCACCACCTCCCTTGTGCCTAAACTGGCACTTGCCTCACCCTGCAGTGAGCTGGTTCGGGGAGACCAGCAGAGAGCCAGCCCTGGTGAACCTCTTTTGCTATGAAATGAATAGTGCTGGCAGAATGTCTTCTGTGGCCACACAGCGTGTTCGATCGGGGACTAAAACATATGCATGAGAACATCTGAGGAGGAGCAGACAGCACCTCTCCCCATCAATTAAAAAAAATAACTCTTTACATCTGGGTCAGTTGCACAATCTGGGTCGTGAGGTGGCGGCTGACAAGAGGGGGCAGGAACAGGAGGCTGTGGCAGAGTCTGCTTCCCAGAGCAGTGCCCTACAAAAGACATGCAAATTATTGCCTAAGACAGCTCTAGGTTGCTGATGCTCAGCAGCAGAACCCAGCAAATGTGCTTGGCTGTCAGTGTTCCAGCTCTGCTTTTGCATTTCTTACCAAGTCAAGGCCGTTTTTGTTTTACAGCCTCTTCCACTTCGAGCTGGTTTTCTACAAAATGCTTTTAGGGTGGTTTGATTTAGACTCCAAAGCTGATGGAACGATTGAGCGGGCATGAGAGCTGAGATTTCCGTTCCTGTGTAACTGCTCACGAATCCCCAGTGGCAGCAGAGATCAGAACCTCTTCACTAGTAAACACATTTTAGTACTTGTAACTTCGCTGCATCCCTGTAACGTAAAAGCTCATTACTGGGACAAGTACAGAGAGCATCAGAAGAAATTGTCAAAAGGATGAAACGGGTTCTTTCAGAGTAAACCAGTAAATATATTGGGAAAGGAGCAATTGATGTGGGATAGAGATCTAGCACCACGAGGAGCATGGAAAAGGGGAAAACTGAATCTCCTCCTCTCCTAGAAGACTGAGCAGGTAGCACCTAACAATACTGGCAACTGCAAAGGAGATAATTGGCAAATCAAAGGAGATAATTCACACACAGAATTTAACTAAACACTGGGATTTTACCACAGTGGGCTATGGGAGCCCAGAGTTTATATTATTTCAAAACTGGACTGGACAAAGTCTTGGAAGAATACTAATCTAAGGAAGAACACTAATTTAAGGACTGTTTAAGTTAAATCCTCTTGTTCAGAAAGTCCTCAGCTATCCAGCTGATATTATCACCGTCATCTTGTCCAGTGCTCTAATGTTTTTCCCTATATATGTGCTATTGATCACAACCAACAACTGAATAATAGACTTAAAGGATGACTGGTCTGCACTGGTACAACTATTCCACGCTATTCTGAAAAAAAAAAATTAAAAAGGATCATTAGGGAGACAAAATTGCATCTGCATCATGTCCACCAACTCGATTAGCTAATGGCTTATTAACGTGTTATTGACCTGCACCTAAAATTATTTCTAAAAGCTGGAACGAGTTTCACACTTACCTTTCTAAAACCACAAGAGACACTGTCCCTGCACATGCAAACTCACAGGGTGAAGTAAAGAAACACCCAGTCAGTTAACAGGAGATGTGTCCCATTGTCATTTCTTCTCCATTTGATTTAACTGGCTCTGAGAACCGTTTGAGAACCGGTTGAGATAGTGGAGCAAAAGAGGACACCAGCCCTTCCTGGCCACAGCCTCGGTGCTCACACGGTGCGTGGCATCGGCCGGTTTGCCATGGTGCAATCGGTTCCAGGGAAACCTCATTAACTAGCTAGCCAATTAGGATGGATCTGTATCCATTCCGGTCAATCCTGAATTAGACATGAGATCCTAGGGACTGGTCAATAGCTTTGCAGCCCTGCACCACTGTGAGTGACACTGCTCCAAGACTGGTTTTGCCTCACCACGACTAAAATACCCCTTTAGCTCCAGAAGCAGCTGGTCATCCCTCCCAGCACCCATCAAATGCCACATATGAAAGAAGAGCAGCTTTTCTTTTCCCTTTCCATGCAGTTTTCCTGGATGTTCTGCACATGTGCCATCCCTCTGAGAGCTTCAGTCACAAATACACCTCCAGCAGGGAGAAGGGCTGCTCCCGTGTGCCGGGAGGATGAAGCACTGATCCCCAGGGCTCAGGGCTAGAGGAAGATGTCTTGAGAAAAGCATTTAAATAGCCACAAACCAAAAGGATCTTTATTTTATTCTATTCCCTTTCTCTGCCTGAGATCCTTCTTCTTCCATAGCACTTACAACACCAGGCACACACGACAACCACATCCACAGGAGCCTTTGGAAACAAAGGTGAAATCTTCTGAAAGAACTGGTCAGACTTTCCCTTGTGCCAGTACCAGAGCTTGTGTGGCCATCTGGAGAGCAAAATCAGGGTCTGTTGAGAATTGGAAACTAAACTTGTATCTTTTCTGGCAGGGTCCCTGATCTACAGCACAACAGTGCAAGCACCAGGCAGGCAGAATAAACAGGTGACCAGACACAAGGCAGTTTCCTTAGGGCAAACCAGTTACATGCATCCTTGCCCACAAAGCCTTTTCAACCATAGCATGCACTTAAACACGCCAGGAACGACAGCCTAAAGCTGATAATGCAGCATAATCCAAATCCCTTGATCCTTGAAATCTGCATTGAGTACCATGAATTAGATTTAACTAGCAATAAAATACTTTAAATCTGTTATTCTCTTAATAGAATGATACATCATTTGTATCTGGCACAAGGAGAAAAAAATGTTCCTCGTTTCCAATTTGAGATCGAGGGGGAAGACTTTTTTTATCCTAAAATGAGGTTTATCATCCTTTTTACAACAGCATCACTAATCCTCCAACCTGCCTCAACTAACACTTTAATTTCAAACCATTAACTGGAGTTATTCCGTCTCAAAGAGAAATCAAGCTCAAAATCTACTTCCTGCAGCAAGAGGGGACAGGAGAGAGAGGAGACACTGTGAAAGTACAGCATATTTACTAACAAATTCCCTGCTACGTCTAATTTACCAACAGCAGCAGCTTCCTAAGAAAAAAGACACACTGGGAAGTGCTTCCCCTTCTCTTCTGAGTGGAATCAAGAGCTTCTGATGCCACGGTACTGTCACTTTGGATGGCTAATTCGGTTACAGTTCCATGCCAGGGCCAGGAATATGGGGAAGGCTGGTGCCCAGATGCTGGTTTTGCCGGTAGCCTTGGCCAGAAGGAGCCCCTCAGCCATCGCCTCCCACCAAGGCCACGGGCTGAGGGGGGATGTGGCAGCTCTCGGTGCTGAGGGTGCGCTGGTGGGAACGGAGAGGATGCTGCAAGGGGCAGGGCAAAGCACCATCAAACCTCGCAAGCCCACACGGCTTCACTTTGGGAACGGGGCGGGGACCGCTCTCTGCTGGCATTCTCCCCGGGCAGCCAGTGGGACTGACTGATTTCTTTTTAATTATTATTACAGCTCTCCAGGGGGCTGATGTATAGCGGGCTTGGCAAAGGACACGCTCCCTCTTTTGAAGGGAAAATGGCCATACTCTCATTTTAATTACACAGTTGGCTATCAACTAAGAGAGCACTGACAGCCCCGTGATGAACATTTTCTCCCCTGGCCAGAACAGAGCTACAAAATGAGACTCTGCTCTCAAGATTTTCATGGCTCTCACTGACATCCACCAAAATTACCCTACTGAGAGGTAAAATGGAAGAGCTACCTGCAGACTGCATATTCCAGAAAGCAGGTAAATGGGCAAATGGGCAGGGGATGCTTTGGGGTTATTGGGAGACTTCCAGGGCACTCCAGATCCTGCTTTGCTGTTGCCATCTAAGTGCAGGAGCAGAGCACCAGTGTCTGGACAGGGAAGGTCAGGGAATCATTCACAATGTGCACGTCAAAGTGTGTCGTGTTTTGGTAGGAAAACTCCTTTCACACCATTCTTCTGCCAAATTGTGACCTTTCCCATTCGAGCCATACGGCTACAAGAGTGCTTTTAGCAGAGCAGTAAAATGGCATCTTCTAAAATGGCATCAGCAAAACCTCAATAACTAAGAAAATGATCAATCTGAAGGGAAAGAGAAGTGCTGTTTCATCTCTGTGTATTGCAGCTCACTGCCTTCACAGAGGTCAGATCAGATTTTTCTAGACAGACTAACTTCACCCTGGTCTTACACTGCCTGCCTCTAGTTACCCGGAGGAAGGGAAATGTGTCAGATTAAAGGGAATTTTAAAGGATGAAAATATATTAACTCTCATCACAAGAACTTCGAGATATCAATCTGAAAGACTAGATTTTTATTCACCAGCTCTAAGATGCAGGCAGCACCAGCGAGGAGTATTGCTCTTAAAAGTCCTGCCATCTGCAGCTTTATGCTAATTCCCTTTCCTAGGAATAGAAATCCCCGAGGAATGGGAATATGCTAAAACCCCCAGAAGATATGGATGCAAAAGCAGTTGTGGGTAAGTGCTTTTGTTTGGTGCTAATCCAACAGCCTGTGATGGTTTTACTTTCCTCAAAGCCTTTCCTCCAACTTTCCCCCCTCCCAAGGATCTTAATATTTGCTGTAAACATCTTCATATTTATCTGTGGAGGAAGCACATACAATTCTTAACACTGCCCACCAAACCTGCACTCCTAAAAAGCTACTTGCTGGACACAAGGAATTTCAGTATTTTGTCCTGCTCAATTGCCTGCATCTTTCTGAGGTGCCCGTAAAATACAAGAGTGCCTCGTGCAGTGACAGCTCTCGCTATATGAGCCACCACCCGTGAGGGACTGGACCAAACCCACACTTAATTCTACAGAGGAAATTTCTGTAGTGCTGCCTGGGCTTCAAATCAAAGCAGCAAACCAGAAGGAGAGGAAAACATCTCTTGGTGGAATCTCACAGTTGCACCTTAAGAGTGGTGCCCATCTTTCTGCCTCAGGCATTGGCAGTTAATAAATAACAACCAGTCCCCAAATCAAAGATGTTCCATGGAATCTCAGGAGACCATTTCATAAGAACACAAGAACAACGGCAGCAGATCAGAAAACCGTGTGTCTCTCATCCTGTGTGCGACAGCAACCAGGTCCTTCCAAGGAAAGCACACAGAACTCCTGCACGGGCAGCTGAATGACTCAGAGCCTGGCTTAAGCCTCCCGAGAATTATAATGTGTTATCCACGTAGAGATCTGCTCTTTTGAGCTCTGGCCCTCACGACACTCCTCGTGGCATTCATCTCCACAAGCAAACTGTCCACTGCTAAGTTTTTGGAGTGCTTTCCAGCAAACTGACTGCCCTGGGATGAATTTTTTTCTGCTTTAGGAGGAAAACATTAAGAAAAACACACACCCGACCTTTTTGAGACGTTCAATACTGGATGTGCTTTACATTACTCCTCAGCTTTTAAGAACAAGCAAATGAGTAATGTAGATGGTCTTTAAAAGTGCTCTGCTAAGAAGGAAGTGAAGAGTGTGCACGGGAAGACAAAATGTGACTCCAGGGCTGGCTGAATGCGACCAGACACATTGGCCAGGTGTCATGAGGGTAAATGCACTTGCTGTCTACTTTCATTATGAGTCACGAATTCTCTAAAAGGCAAGGAAGGAACCATTTGCACTCTCACTTAACCCTGTACCCTGAACTAATTCTTACTGGCTTTATTATCCCGGTCATTACACTTGCACAGTCACAGACGCTGTTTAGACATAAACAATTCACCAGTAACTGCAACTGCCAGGAGATAAAACACTGAACCACTAACCCGGGCCAGCTCACAGCGCAGTGTGGGTCAGGGAGCAGTCTGGAGGGGCCAGACAACACAGGCACCTGCTGCAGGAGGTCCAGAGGATGCCATGAAGATGACATGAGGGATGGAATTCCTCTGCTGTGAGGACAGGATGAGAGGATTGGGGTTGTTCAGCTCAGAGAAGAGAAGGCTCTGGGGAGATGATCTTGTGGCCTTTCAGTATTTGAAGGGGGCCTTTCAGAAAACTGTGGAGGGAATTTTTCCAAGGACTTGCAGAGATAGGCCGAGGGGTAACGGCTTCAGACTGGAAGAGGGGAGGATTTAGATGAGAAATTGGGAAGAAGTTCTTCACTCTGCTGGTAGCGAGACCCTGGCACAGGTTGCCCAGGGAAGATGTGGATGCTCCATCCCTGGATGCCTTCAAGAGCAGGACGCATGGGGCTCTGAGTAACCTGGTCAAGCAGGAGGTGTCCCTGCCCATGGCAAGGGGTTGGAACAAGATGATTTTGAAGGTCCCTTCCAACCCAAACCATTCTACAATCTGCCTTTGGCAGAAAAGAAGGTTCTGGCCTCTCAGCAGTTCCCATGCTGCTCTCTTTTGCTGTTCAGTACATCAGGTAACTCCACCTATGCTTAGCTTAGGGCCTGGCATCTAAACTACAAGAGTCGGGCTTTCCAGACAAACACCAAACCCCACTTTCCTGACAAGATCCACAAGTGAGCCAGAGCTGCTTAAACCATGATTTTATAACATCCAGAATACCCTCAACTGCCACAGCTCTGCACGTCCAACACACCTTAGAGGGACTCTGGCCATCATTTAAGCAGCGATGGTCTGAGCATAGGGCAGGGGTATTAAACACCTCCCGCTTCCTACGCAATTCCACACCATGCCCACCAGCACTTAAACAACTCTCTGCCAGGGTACTGAGCTTAACCATCTCGTTTTTCAGGTGCCAGCAACATTTCAATAGGTTTCTGTACCGCAAAGTAAACACAAAGAAACTTTGCTATCAATGGCAATTTGCAATCACCTCTTGACCGGTGGGACGAGAGACCCGAACAAGCAGCTGGCCACAGCTAAACGCCTGCAATGACAAGCAGCCCTCGTCCTCCAGCGATCACGACTGCGTCAGGAAGCCTCTCTCACGGCTCTAAGTGGCTACTGCTATTTGACAGAAATTATTTGCCGATTCAATTTTGCAGTATTTAGAAATGCTCTTGCCTCTTGCTGTTCGAAATGGCAATTTAGACAAAGAGCAAGCGGTTCCGAGCGGCTGGGTGGCCTTCAGAAAGGGATCAATTCATTTAAGGAGATTGTTGAAATACTGAGGTATCCCAATGTTTAATTTGCTGTGGTTTGGAAAAGGAAAAGGATGGGAACTACACTGCAGAATAAACTGGGGCTCTGCCTGTCTTACAGTTGTTATTTCTAAGATTATCACCCACGTGAATTTCCAAAGAATCATCCCTGACTTGCACAAACACTTTAATACCAAGTTCAGCTGGAGCTCCAGGGGGAAGCTTTGCAGCCAGACTTGCTTCTGTGGATAAAAGAACACGACCTCTGCAAAGATCCCGGGGTTAACCGTAGTTTCGATAGCCACGGTGTGTGACTGGACCCTGTTTTAAACAATTTCTTCTGACAAGTATCCTGGGGTAGGAGGAGGGCTACTGGCAGCGGCACGCGGACACGGATACTGCCGGACTGCAAAGGCACTGCCTTCATGCATCACCTGCTACCGTACTGGAAAAAGGGAGAGACAATATTTGGTGAACCCAAGAACTGTTAATGTATTAAAAAAGCCCATTTCAATCGAGCCTAAATATACAGAAGGTGAGACTGATGACCGACCAGTGGCCCATCTGAAGTCAGTTGGCGTTCAGTGCTGATTCCATTCCCCTCCCTAGAGACCACACCGTCCCAGGCTGCCAGCGAGCTTCGGAGTGAGGCTTTCTACACCGCTGCAAACTGAACCCTGGGGGAAACTTGTCATGGTGGTGCCAGCACTGTGTTTGTCTGGTGACTAGACTATGGAATCTAGCTTCTGGACTGTGAATCCGTAGAGGACAAGTTCAGTAAGTACAAACAAGGAAAATTAACATGCCTTTTATACACAGTGCAAGCATTTTCTCAGCTCCGTGTGTCATAGAGTGTATTGTTCAGGTCATCGGAAGGTAGAACATTAGCAGCAGGTAGGAATATCTCACCAGGGAGCTTTTAGTAAAAATTTAATATTCATTGCATAACATCCTGTACCTTTGCTGCCATAAAACATCCTCAGTCAGAACCAGGACAACTTTGGACAACTTGCTTTTCAGGAAAATCTGTTCTCTCACTCCACACTTTTTTCCCAGAGATATTTTCTTTTCCTATTTTCTCTGTGTATTTCCACCCTTGCCCCCAAACGTGACATATTTTGTGTCACGCACACGTGTCCACTACAGCCGTGGGTTTCCAAGTGGTTTGGGCACAGGACGACCGGTGCGTTGGCCAAAGAGCTGAAAGAAACAGAAGGCTGTGGATGGGAAACCAGAACTGAAACCACCTGCACTTCTCAGCTGGTGGTGCCAGCTGATGGAGGCAGGGCACTGTGCAGACCCCACACATCAAGGGAGCGTGAAGATCTCACCCACTGGCAGGTGAGATACGCACTCGTGGGGTTTCCTCTCTTTGAGGAGCTGGAAGGTGGTGTTTCCAAAGCACGCTCAGCTCCGTTTCACTTCACACACCCCAGTCTGGACACTGCTTGTGAACCACAGATTGTGCACGCTCATGACCAACAGCCTAGGGCACTGGAGAGCACAAGAGCTGGGGCAGAGCACTACTCAACCAGATTCCACTTATTATTGTCTCCACGTGGAAAACATCTGTCCCTTGAAAGTGACTCTGCAGCCAACAAACTCCAAATGCCTTCAGCGTAACAGCCAACTTGCAAGTCTGGTGTTTTGACAGATCGTGACAGATACCAGGGAAGCTAACTAACTATCTGGAAGAAGTAGGTTTCTTTCTAAGAAGATCTTATCACATTTGTAAGAAATGCAACAAAAGAAGTCTTGGAGACAGATCCTTTTCTTTTGACTAAGCAAAAGCAACCAGGTAGCTGCTGGCAGTCTCAGCATCGTGAGCTACAGCAGCACCTCAGCTTTACACATTCCAGCAGTGCTCCTGTGAACCCTTGCCTGGGGGACATCATCTGGGCAGCATTTTGAAGGTGGAAGATGTCAATTAAAACAAAATAACAAGGGACAAGGGGGATGGCAGGGACCGAACCAGCAAAATTGTGCGACATTTTCATGTTCCTGTTCTGCGATTTTATCTGTAAGAAGATTGATAAAGGAGATGAATTTATCCAGTCAAACACTTGCACGAGTCTCACCATAACAACTCTTTACATCAGGCCCCCTGAACTAGTATCTATTTTTAGTATCAGGTTTTTAAAGGATCCTCAACTCAATCACTCATTTTGAGCCTGCAATTTACCCTGGGAGTAATTTTGCTGGTGGAATTAGTGCCACTTAACTACTTTGATTTGCAGGCACAATTAGTAAGTTGAGCATTTTTATCTCCTATCCTACACCTGAGAACAGAAGGCTGCCTTGAAAAGCAGCCCCTGTGCTTGAACTGAATGTAACTCAGTTCAACAGCAGTTGGATCTCTAAAGCACCCTGCACATTCCACAGTAATTAAAAGAAAAAAAAAGACACCACCACACCCCCCCCCCCTTTTTTTTTTGTGGCAAAGTTACTCTTTAACTCACCCATCTTTCTTACATGACTGACTCTCATCACAAAGGTTCTCAGGAAATAGCATCTTTCTTTGTCAGACTTTGGCAAGGACTCTAATGCTCAAAAGGTGTGGCCAAGGGCACTCAGGCACTTTTATTGTTATTGATATTGCCAGGTAGGTTGGACGAAACCTCAGGATGCTGAATTTACCAAGCACAGAGCTGCCTCTCAACACCATTAATTGCTGTGGTGACCAGGACCACTCAAATCCTAGGGTGGGTAGAGGTAAGGATAAAACCAGGAACTGTTACTGAGGCAGAATTAAACCCAAAGAATTTGGAGCGTATTTCAGACATCCTTCAAGGAAACCAAAATAAAACCCAACCCCAAATGCCTAAAACCCAAAAGCCTATCTTGAAGCTTTCACTCAGCCCAAACTCTTAACAAGGTCAGTTTTAAGAAGCACTTCATCATGGGCTTACAGGACATGGGGTCATCTTGCCTCTACAACCTGATGATCTAGAGAAGAAAGGGAACAGGGAAAAGACACAGGGAACAGAGCACCTTGGCCAGTGCCACCAGCAGAACTGTAAAAAGAAATCAAAGGTCTATCTGCTTTACCCATAGTGCCTCCCTCATCACTTCCAAGTCTACTCCAATGGCAATTTATTGTAACCATCCATTTCAAATCAGTGTAGCTCCAAATAAACCAGTTAAAGTTAATATAACTCCGTAGTTCTTTAAGATAGCTCAGCACAGGAAAGGTAAATTTCTATTCATGTTCTCACTTCAATGCTACAGTGCCACGAGAGAATAAATTAGAGTTGCCCCATTTTCAGTTCAGCTCATCCACAAAGAGCAAGGAGAATGATGCAAGAGAATAAGTAAAACAAATCTTGCTTCTGTAAATATTGGTTTTCATCCAAACTATTAATCCGAAAAATTTGGAAGGAAAAAATGGTTAAAACTGTCCAAATGTTTAATTAGGAATAACCTGATGTATAACTGAGTGGGGGAAATAAAAGAGATCAGGATTGAACTGTCCCTGGAAACATCCTTTCCACTGAGATCCAAAGCACACCCCCGCTTTGCAGCAGCAAAGAACACAAAACTGTGTGCGAACCCCCCCTCCTCCACCTCTTCATCCCATCAAATAACTGTTTGGTGTTATCTGAGACTGAAGCCATCCTCAGCCATTTGACTAAAACTTGAACACAACTGAAAAGAGTTTTAGCCAAAAACGTTCCCACACATTTACATTCTTCATGAATTCAAACTGGGGTAAGCAGTTGCCTATGGCCACTCATCTTTTCCCTCCAAAACCAGGCTCCTGCATAATCTAAGCAGAAAATTGGGTCTTTGCTCTATAACCTTCCATCAGTATCCAGGAACAATCCAGGAATATGTGCACGTACCGGGGGTAAGGGGAGCACCTGGGAGATTTCTTTTGAATGGGTGGAACAATGCACCATTCATGCCATCCAGACTTACTGGTGTTAATTGGAATCTAGTTCTGCAGGCGGGTAATGCTACCGAATACCATGAGGAATGTTCACTTTTTATGTAACTGATAGTCTGGAATTCTTTTTCAGAGCCAGGTATATGTGTCTGCAAATGAGTCTCCCCCCCTGAAGCGTGTGTGGGTCTACACATGGCAATCACTGCAGCCCACACTGAAATGCAGTTGCTCCTGCCTGCGACACACCACCTGCCTCAGCAGCTTCTCAGGGGAAAGGCTGTGCTGCCCAAAATGGTGTTCCACGAGGTAACAGCAAGGTGGGGGGGTCACTTTTGTAGTGGTCTGATGATAAATAAGAGTTTGACTCTAAGGATGCAGAGTGTTCTGGCTGACAGCCCAAAAGGTTTGAACAGCGCTGGTTTGGAGGAAGAGCCACTTGGAACACAGGACAGGACGTTGGAGAAGCAAAATCACAGAATCCTCTACGCTGGAAAAGACCTTTGAGATCATCGAGTTCAGCCCTACTCTACATGTCCACTGCTGAACCATGGACTCGTCTGGGACCCCAACATCCCTCCTACTAGGAAAACACCCTGCTGCTTCCAGAGTCTACTGGATGTCTGCTGTATTGCAGCAGCTAACACCAGTGCTCTTTGCTTCACTGCAAGATGGTACCTTCAGCTCTCCAGAGTTCCCTTAACACTCTCTCAAGACTATTTGGTTTATCCAAATGATTCCTCTCTCACAAATCAAACACCTCCTCCAACAGCAATGCTTCCAACAATATTAACTTGGACGTCTCCCAGCGGGCACAGACCAAGCCTGACCTCTTTACCACCTGTCTGAGTGCCCGTGTGAGCAGAGCTGCTTCCATAGTTCACACCGCTGTATGCTGCCCTGCAGAACTGCAGGTTTTGTGCTCTAAGAAAATGAGACTTCTTCAGGTGTGGGAGGCAAGACAAAACCAAAACAATCTTAAAATAAATCTTTTAAGACAGAACACTTACAGCTCCCCTGGGGTAAAGCACATTAAATATACAAAACGTAGTATAGAAGTTAGTTCTATTTTCTCACTCCCAGTTCATAGAAGACTCTGATCTAACTTCTCTTAAAGTCAGGCAAAAAGTCTTGCCCTCTGGGCAAACACTTAGCTTTACATTAGGCCCAGTAGGTATCAGCAGCAACTCTATGCACAGATCTAGATCAAGGTACAGAGCAGAAGTACAGGGTTCCCTCTGATCATATACAAACAGCCCTCTGGTCAGCACACTTGAAAATTAAACTTACAAGCTCAGTGAAAAGTAAGAATTAAAGCTAAACAGGTTTCCCACTTCCTACCAAAAGCTTTTAGTGTCGCTGCAGAAAGGAAGGAATAAAACTAATCTACTTGTGAGCTACTGAACATAAGTACCCACCTCTCCTCCAGCAACTAGTAGGCATTAGATGTCTAACAACAGCATTAAAATAACAGTTACTGGAACTGAAACGTTCATCTCCCTTTTTCAAAACCCCAAATATGGTGGTAATGAAAAAAAGCAAGGGCAGCAAGACGAGCCCGTCTGAATTATTTGTGCATGAAACACACTAAACAGTGCAGACGCTGGCCGCAAGAGATTGCAGAGCTGGTGTTAAGAGGAAGTTGTTGTTTAAAAGGATTACACAATACCAACAAAAATCCCATCTGCCACTATAAAGAGCTTGAAAGAAATCCTGAGGCTGGAGGAACGTGCGTAGGGGAAGATGGACAGGCTGTGTTATAAACTGTTAGGACTTTGGGTGGAATGATAACTACTTCTCTAAAATCTGTGGGAAATCTTTTCCCTCATTATTATAATAAATTACAGAAGTGAACACAACCTTGGCAAGAGGTGCTTGAACTACAGCCTAAGGGAAACCAGGCCAATATCTACTCACAGCACTGACATGCTCCAGGCAGCACAAGTGCAAGTTTCTCTAGCAAACCAGCCCAAGTACCTGCCCTGTCTGGAACTGCAATAGCTAAGACAAACTTTCCTTCTGCAAAGGAGGGAGACAGAATGGGAAACTGAACTGTTGTGTTGTGTTGGTGGCCCTGCAGTATCATAAAATCAAGATATTAATGAAGACAAGCCAGCCCGGAGAGTTTCCATGTTCTAGTAGCCTGCATTCTCTTGCTGACACGTGCAATAAAAAGATGAAGTGCAACACTGGCTCAAGCATTTACCTGCTATCAGCAGGAGGCAAGGACATCTCCCCTTGCCCTGCTCCCCCACCAAAGATTATTTACACTGCCACCTGGGGCTGTCCAGTGAGACTGTGCGCTGTAAACAGCATCTTTATCGTTTGGTCCTTGGTGTATGGGCACTGGGCTAGGGCACAAACACATCTTCCTAGAGCCTGCTCAGAGGTTTGAGGAAACACCTTCATTCTCGACCACAGGGAGATCTCCAAATAGGCTTAACTGCCTTCATAAATCAGCCCCTCCACTTGCCATGACTCCTTTCCGTATCAGACACCGTTCCAGCACACAGGAAAAAGGAGTGTCAGAACTTGTAGAGGACTTCTGTGTGAAAGAGTCAGGCTCTGGACTATCTCAACTCACTCTACCTTGATAAGCAAAAGACCTACCCTTGGCACAACATTAATCAAGGCATACTGAATGCAGAGCCCTGCTTTTTCATCATTACTGCTTGAACTGGAGCTGTCCTACACAAACTGTTTAATCTCTAGATCAGCAGCCTGCTACAGAAGGCTGGAGAAGTTCAGAAAAAATGATACAATACCTGGTATGGAGGAGGAAAACGTTTTATTCATTGCTGGGAAGACTTAGAGGATCTCCTTCAGGCAGAAAGAGAGCTCCACCTTGCCCTAGCATTCAGAGCCTCAGACTGCCAGAGAAGTAACCTGGATTTAAGGAGGCTTAGCATGGCTGGGGGAGGAGATAATGAGAGTGACATGGCCTGCCCTGGGTAAGGACATGGCCGTCCTGCATTTGCAGCCATAAATCCAGAAAAGAAGCATTCTGCCTTGCCTTCTGGATCGGTCACCCAAGATACCAGGGCCCTGGGAGGTGCTCTGGTGTAAGAAGTCATTCGCTGGAAAGGAACGACCATTAATTTTAAATAGAAAACAGGAAAGTGTCCTGAACATGAGTTCCTCTGTTCCAGCAAGAACAGTGGAGCAGCCGCAGTAAGAAGAGAAAGATGAAGATCTGATTCAGTTGCATAGCACAGAGGAGGAGCTAGCCAGGGTCTAGTCAGGTAGAAGCAGATGATAGAAAAGAAAAGAAACATGGGGCACCTGCAGCTCATGTAATATGCACACACCCAAGGTTAGGATCTGGAGGAAGTCGTCTCTGTGTGGAATACATAGAAATGACAGAGTGGTAGAGACTGCCATCAGAAGCCAAAGACAAGAAGATGGGAGTTAAAGGGATTTGAAAGAGAACTCTTCAATTGAGCAAGTCTGATTTATCCCATCAGTGCACCCCACTATTTCAGGTCCCCTGCTCACTGCACACACGGATAGCTCGGTTGGTACAATCACAGCACCCCAGAGCTGCTAACACATTAGCAAGGTTGCAATCTAGTGCAAGGTTACGCTAGGTCAGCTCGAGAGGTAGGGGAACTCAGGCAGGGAAAGATTTCACTTTTCAAATCAACAGAGTACTTAGCTGGAATTGACCCTTGCGGGAAATAGGAGCCCACGGCAAGACTTCCAAAGTACCTGGCATGGCTACAGGCTTCCTGGGAAACCAGGGGCTGGAAGGCATTCGGGAGAATGCTCATCTCCCTCCACGTGAGAAGAGACAAGTCCTCTCAGAGGCACAGTTATCTGTGATTATTCATCTTTACAAGTCCTTCCAAATCTCTCACTTCCTTACATTTCCTTGCTTCTACCCTTACGGTATAAACTTCTGGGTTTCCTCTGATGACATCCCTCTGCTCCTGCTGAAGACAGACGCTTCTCCCGTCTGCAATTCAATGGAATTCTTGCCATACCCCCCACCTGATGCCACACAGTTTCCACTTGCAGCAGCCCCCACTGTTTTATGTGCCTTCCCTGAGCTGCCCAGGCTAGGGGAGTACAGTGCCCATTAACCAGGACCCTGTCTCTGGATCTAAACGTTAACCCACGTGACTGCTGTGTGGTCAGGAACTGGACCACAGTTCCCATTCTGGCTCTGCCTCAGATCTGCTGTGTGACTTTGGGCAGGTCATTTCTCCCGTCTGCTTTCTTGGTTTCCCCATCTGCAGAGAAGGGAAAGCCTCATCATCCCTCCCTGTATAAAACATCCTGAGATCTACGGAAGACAAACTGTATTGAAAGCCAAGCACTATTATTATGAGAGCTCTGGTGTGCTAAGCAGATGCTGGTAAGAGACACCAAAGCAAAGCAAATCCAAGGGCAAGGAAAGCAGACAGAGCAATGAAGCACAAAAACTGAAGAAAGAAGGAGGAAAAAAAATCTTGTGAAAAATCAAAGTATAGCACTGGGGCAGTACTTCTGGGTTCTAAGTGGACATGGAAGGATAACATGATTTTGAAGCAGTTCTACAAATCCAGCTGTTGATCTTCTCAGTCTTCGTGGTTTTAGATGCCTGAAGTTTTGGTGAGTCCAAGTTGCTACTGCTACCTAACTCCACACGTGGGGAAGACTTTTCGTGTGGTTTGTCTTATAAACATATGGCCTGATAGAGCTGCACAGCTCAAGCAGGCAAAGAGATGTTCTGTCACCTTTTGAGAGCAGCAAGGATTATCCCTTCTCCAGCCAGAAAAAGCAACCAGTAAGACACAAAAAGCAGATGAAAGCTTGGATGCAGACCTGCAGGACAGTTAAGGGAACTTAACTAATATTAATATAGCTGCATATGTTATAAAACTTAAAAAAGGAAGACGAGCACAGAATTAACACATCATCAAGAGACAAGTGAGGCTCTGGAATGAACAGAGTTCTATGCCTGTTACTCTACAGTGCTACTGGGCAAGCAGCAGTTGCGATCCATCTGTCAGAGTGTCCTTTGCTGTCACAGGATCCTTGCTGCAGAGACTACCCTGTTCTGCTCCTTTCCATTATGGATGAGGCTGGAGTGCCCTGTGATTTTTCTGTACAGGGAGTCACAGTGCCCCTCTAACCAGTTTTCATTCTATCTCCCAGGCAAAGAGCAGCTTCTGTCTTGGGATTAATACAAAAGAAGACAAAAATTCAAAATCTGCCTTTGCAGTTCCTAAGAAACCAGTCACCTTTGCTTTCCAGAGAGCAGCAGAAGCTTGGAGTGTATGAATTGGGTTTTGAATGTCTGGAGTGAGAGAACTGAGATGGGCTGTGCCTCTGAAGAACAGGTCATGGTGTGAATGCCGGGTCATACATCACCTTCAGTGGATTTCTTTTTCCCTTGTTCGAGTTTTCAGTACCCTTTCTTCCTAAAACCATGTGCAGCCTTGTTTCTCAGTTAAAAGGATTTTCTTTATTATTTTTTATAGACTGTTTGATGAGTAATATGAACTGCCAGTGAATACCACGTTTCACTCCCCCTCATTAACATTGTAAATTAATTTAGGACTCATTTAGATGCAGGATTAACAACCTGAGGACTAATCCACTCTTTATTCAGAGGACATCTTCAGGATGAGCAGCCTTTCGTCTCACATCACTCAATTAGCTAGCAGGACCACCTCTTGGGAATAAAATGATATTTCTGTCTCTGCAAAGGAACTGTTCAAGGTTAAGGCAGAGGTCTGGGAGACATCAGTCCCGGTCCCAGATCTACTGTAGCTTCCTCTACAGCATTGGTCAAATGATTTTACACTCTGCATCTATTTTCCCCTGTTTGCACATCTAGAAGGGTCAGGCTAAGAGAAGAGAGAAGCTGCAGAGCAGTGTTCAGGGTGGGTTAGGCCAGCGTGTTTTATTTCACCAGGGTTAAGGCTACGTGGGCCAGCTGCCAACACAGAAACTTGTTGAGCTGAAGTAATGCATTTAATAACTTTTCCATTATGTGCCCCTACCCTGAATGATGTGGAATGGTGTTTTATTTTGGGAGCACTCTTTTCCTGCGACGGCACAGCGATTAACACTTTATAATCTATCTACATTGCAAGAGCAAAGCCAAGCCCTCAGTTTTCAGATCAGAAAAAAACAAAACACCAAGAGAAAAAATGATGCTTTTCTTAAAGCAACACTAAGCAGTTACAGAACTCTTGACACACTCAGCAGCAATCTTGCAATGTCTCGGTGGCAGTGTTTTCAGACGCCCTGTATATTTGCTAGAGAAATAAATAACATTCCCTGCAATTAACAAATGAAATGCCCTGTTGGAGCTTAGCTCTTACTTGCTGTCAGTAAATCATCTGTAGAAGGATTTCATCCACCGAGAGGAATGAAGATTAAATATATGCTTTGGCAAGTGTCGTTTTCCACCAGAGTATTTTCTTGAAGGCACTTTGTGTCTAATGATACATTGAGGACTTGTTCCTCTGAGTACAATAAATAAACACAAATAATCGCTGTAGAAAGGAGCCTGACCGACAAGCAGCACCACTTTGGGCATAACTGATTGATGCCACTTAAAATCAGCAGCGCCTGCAAAGCTCGGGCGCTCTGTTCTGGACACGTGCTGTACACATCAGCCGAGCTGAACGCTGCCAGCCCACAAGGAAAGCCTTGCTAAAGCCTACTACAAACCCTTATTAATTGTTTGTGTTGCAACATTACTAAGAAGTTGTAAACACAGATGAGGACCCTGCTGTGTCATGGGTTGTAGAAAATAAAGAGGAGGAGATACGGCAGGAGTTCACATAGTTCCAAATGATGGAGTTCCACAACATTCTCCCCTCCAGTGTGATCATGAAGAATGAATGATTTTAGACACTTTATTGTCAGCTACAGTTTCGTGGACAAGCTCCTGACAGGCATTTGGTATCCACTGTGGCAGTTTTTTTTTAAAAAAAAGGTCTTTCTGAGACACTATTTCTAATCCTAGTGAATTCTAATTGTTTCAGAGATGTAATTGCTCCAGCATGGTTCCCTCGGGCAGATGACAGTGACAAGACAACCATGGCACCACAAATCTATGCCTTCAACCAATAATTGTGTAGGAGGTTTTTAAACCAGACTGTTTCTCTCTTTGAAAGACTGCTTTTGCTTCCTGGCTAGTCCTTTCAGCTCTCTGGAAAGATCAAGTGTGCTGTCATAACTACATGAGACTGCTACTCAATGTCATCATATCCAGCTTGCTGACAAAGGTGCTCCTCTAAACCATCTCAGGACTAGATAGCAGAAAAGCTGGGTTTGTCCCGGGGTTGTGTAGCTCTGTCTGGACGATGTCTGCAACACCGAAATGTCTGCTATATTAGAAGGATGTCACAATTGCAATAACCCTTCTTCCTTAAACACCAGGAGAGAAATGCCTGAAGCTGACAGCAGTGACACCACAGGGATCCTCTAAATCCCCGAGTTCCCATGAACACAGTGGTTGTCAGCCCTTCCTGCACTTTGCATCCTCAGGTAGTGGTCCTGATGGGTTCTACGTTTGCACACCACACTGTACTCCCAGTTGCTGTACGTTCAGCAATTCTCTGTAGAGCACCTGAAGGGCATCATACATCACACTTACTACCACCCTGCAGAGAGTTAAGTGAGAACAGCATCCCGCTGTTGGTTTATCATGAGTTTTCTGATGTAGGGGAAGTGGCCTTCTCCTAGTTGAATTTAGTTGTCCTAGGCAATATCATTAGGTTTCTTTGCTTTTGGCCCGTTGTGCACTCAAGTCATTCTAAGCCCCAATCTCCTGCCCACCAGCAAATCAAAACCAAACCCCCTGTGTTCATTCATCTTCCCTGAGTGTATTTCATAGCCATGCTCAGGGGCCGTAACTGAAGAAATCTGAAAGGACCCTTCCAAGAAGAGGAAGGTTACAAAAACCAGGAAGAAAACAAACACACTCACCTGTCTGCAATAAGCCAGCTCCACTGTCCTTGACTCCAAAGTGCTGCTGGATGTCTAGTAACACACCTGCAAGGAAAACAGAGAAGAAACTCAGTGCCCTCAGCTTTTGAAAAGCATCCAACTCAAACCTTCTGTGAAGAGTCAGCAAAGCTTCAAATTCCAGTAGTTTAGACAACTTTAAGTTTGCACATTGGCTTCTTTTCTGTACGTGCACGCTCGGTAATCTTGGGCTACTAACAGCAGAGGTAGACAGAACATCATGCAAAGAGTTTAGGAATGAAATTGTCACGTGTGAGAAACTGGGCTTTTCTTTCCACTTCAATAAGATCAGGGTTTCCTTTTCATTTGTTTTCTGCAGAATCCAGATCCCTTACTTTGGTTATTTTACAGAGACACAGGGAAGCTGATTTGGCGCCTTAGGGGCTTCAGATGGTTCCACAAGACAGACAAATTGAATCTAAGGCAAGTTTTAACAAATCTCTCTTGGGAGGAGATATGACACATCGATAGGAGCAACGATGGAACCTTTCACATTTAACTAGTTCGAGAGGGTTCTCACTTCCAAAACAAACATAGAAAATAAAATTAAAATAGCTTAGTAAAGGTGGGTGACCAAATGCTTAGCTTTCAAGAGACTGCAAGCAGAAGCAAAGCCAACCTTCTCCCTTCCCTGAACCCCCAATATAGTAGTTGGCATAAGGAAAATGAAGGGGGTTTGTAGTATTTACATATTGAACTAGATTTAGCACGTGGGTACCAAACAGGTTGATGCACGTAACGTCAGGTACATGCAAACAGACGCAATTTGTAGCCCTCTAACCAACAGGGAAAACCCACAAGAGAACTCTTATAACTCGTCCTGGGGAACGCACGTTTGCCAAGCTGTAGATGGTCCAGTTGGGTCAGATACAGATCAAGAAGCCTGAAAGTTTGTCTAAGGTCTAAACAAACCGTACTCAGACTTCTCGGGTCTGGAACAGAGAGAGTTGCTCTCTTAATATTTAAGAGTTCCTTATTTAGGCTACTGCCTTCCCCAGAACTGAGGAGATGCAAATCCTGGTTTAAAATCAAAAACACCATTCTGAAACTATACTGAGCATCTATAGAAGTTCAAAATCTGATCCAAGGTTTTATCCAAAGTGATTCTGCTCATCACTGCAAGTCACGGGAATCAGCTACGCACCAGCCTGAACTCACTCACCATAAATATCTCAGCTCTTGGCACTGCCAGGATCATACTAAATGACAAAAACAAAGAGATAAAAGACCCAGAGATAACTATTCCCAGAAGACAGCTGGGACAATGCCAAGAAAACAGATATAAATTAAAGGTACTGAAGGAAAAAAAAGATACAGAGAAGGCAGAAAAAAGCCCAAGACAGCTGATTTGCCCTGTTCTATATTACTTGCACATCACCACTTACTCAGGCCGGCATTCAGACTGGCTTTTAGAACACCAGTATCTGCCCAGTAACATCAGTTCAAGCTCCTACAGCCACCCTCCTCCCATACTGTCAGACTGTTTAGCCCCGAGCAGAGAGGACTCGGGTGGAGAAGGGTGTGAATCTTATCAATGTCTATCACTACTCAATAGCAGAGGGGGTCAAGACGACAGAGCTGGGCTCTTCACACTGGTGCTCAGTGAGAAGCCAAGGCAATAGGCACAAACTAGAACACAGGAAATTCCATTTAAAAGGAAGAAAAACACTTTTTACTGGGAGAGTGGTCAAACACTGGAATAAGTTGTCCAGAGAAGTTGTGGATTCCCCATTGCTGGAGATATTCAAAACCCAACGGGACATGGTCCTGAGCAACCTGCTCTAGCTGCCCCCATTTTTAGCAGGGGGCTTGGACTAGATGATCTCCAGAAATCACTCCAATCTCCATTACACTGCAGTTCTGTAATTTTCTGAAGTGTTGAGTGCCTGATTACATCCAGCCTGACAGTTTTACCCTGCCCTGCCTACAGCAACATATTCCCAGCCACGCCAGAATGCTGAAGAGGCACAACAAACCACCAGACGTTACAAGGACCAGGAGCCCAGGATGCGATGGAAAACATAGCCTCAGAAAGAAGATTTTTTTTTTTTTTTTTTTTTGGATTTGCATGAGAAACCACAACAGCAAGTGCAAGGGATTACCACGGTGCCTCCATGTAGAGCAGAGGAGATCTTCCAGTTCACTACAAAGAAAATTATCCATCCAGTGACAACAGCTTCGCAGTTCTACAGCACTTTTCCCCACAAGAGATCCTAAGGTGTTTTAAAAGCTTGAGCTACTGTAGCCACCAATGAAATACATTTAGGACACAGCTTGGATTAAACCTAGGGTTTAATTTGGGCGGTGGAGAAGGAAGTGGGTTCTGTGGACTGTCAACGCAACAGGACAATGCAGAAACACAATTACAAGTCCTGTGGGAGCTTGGAAGAAGGTCTCAGATGCTTAAGAGAGATCTGCATGTCTAATTGGCATGAATTTCCCACTTCAAGTCTATTTTACATTCTCTTTGGAGTACGGGTGTTTTGATATGGGATTTAGAGCATTAAATTAGAGGCAGCAGCAAGAGGATGATGCAACACATCTAAGAAGTGATAGGAGTTTCTGTCTGCTGTGGGAGCTTTCCTGCTCATCATGCTCACGGGGGAAGACACTCCTCTCTGAAATTTCCTCAGCTCTTTTTCCACCTCACCATGGCAATGACTCACCCCAAACTTTAATAAGATTTAGGGATACAATTAAGCAATGATAGACCAGGGGAGAATACAAGAAAATGATAGAGCTTTTGACTTTCCCTTCTACTTCTAGATGATGGGAAGGCAGAGATAGCTGGAACCAGGCTCCAGACAACAATCACGTTGCCTGTAGAGCTGTGTTCCCAGGTGTCCCACAGGACCTGATGCAATCCAAGAAGGGGAAACCACCGCATGTGGCTGACAAGGCCTTTCTTGGATTAAAGTTCATCCCTATGTCCCCCGAGGATCTCAAGATAGCCGTGAGCAGGCAGCAGGCACCACTCTTCCCGAGACAGCCTCTCAGCAAGGCTGGTGGCCCTTTGGGATGTCTTTATGATGCCAGGGCACACACCAGTGCCATCACCTATTATTTCTTGAGCACATTTGGCATATTTAGGACTGAACAAACAGAAAAGACACACGGTGCCAACCTTCCAAAGTATCTTACCAGCTGAACCAGACACTGATAATGCTGATGTAGGGCTCGGAACTGAGGTGAAACACAGGCAGCACCCAGCCAGGAGTGCTGATCAAGATGGGCACAGAGACAGGACTTACTGGGAAACCCGGAGAGGGGAATGACTAGTTCCTTCAACCCTATCTAGGTTACTTTTGGAGGCCTGCCGCTAGTGTCTGAGGAGCTGACAAAGACACCAAAGCAGTTAGCGGGTTTTTGCAGGCACTGGGCATGAAAAGGGACTTGTAAGAGCAATCGGGAGGATAAAAGGTCTTTGGGTGTGGAGTGTTAGATAGGGAGGGAATGTCAGGTAAATGAGGAAGAGGAAGGCTGACCTCACCCACTCACAGTGGCAGAGGGTTTCTAGGATCTAGTGCAGGATCCAGAGGACTGTTGACATTTTTAATGGCCCTTTCACAGACAGTGAATATAAAAGGCCTGATTTTGAGGCTTTTGGAATGCAGGTCTACATTTAAGGGCCTAAGTTATCTCTGGTTTAGGGGAAATGCCTTGGAAAAGGCAAATTTTCCTGGAAGTGCACAATTCAGGCTTCAAGCAGGGAGGTAAGTGTTTCTCACACGCGTGAGGCAAGCTGCTTGCCTGGATAGACTTTGTGTTCCTGACCAGAGCTACAACAAAACAAAGGTTGCAAGACTGGAAGGTCACCTGATGTGGGGCAAAACAATTCTCTGAACAGAAGGTCATCTTAGCAGAGATGTTTTTTGTGGCAACCACCATTTACAGAACTAGTTCACAGCAGATCTGGTCTGCAGGGTGCACTGATTATCCTTTATATTTAAAAGAAACAAGGGCCCTTCACCTAAGCACTGCTACCTGTATAGATGAATAAAGAGTCACATGGTAAAAAGCACTGTTCATGAGCTAAGCCACAAGGAAATCACACTTGCAAAGCAAAAAGAAATGAGAGCTTCCCTGAGAGCGCCCCACTTTCCACTCACCAAAGCAAAACCATCCCGATTTGATTTCCAGCTGCTTCTGAGGCAGGTGGAAAATACAGACTTGCTGTGCACAGAGCACAAAGCTACAGAAACAAAGCCACGGGTTTTTAGCTCACCAAGCCTTGCATCAGTAATGCCAACGCACGTTCTTTAAGCACTGCATGCGTGCTGCAATACCACTGGCCAACGTTACTTGAAAAGCACGTGCATTTTTAAAGGATCTCTTCATGAGGAAAAATTATGGTGCCCAAAAGGAACGATCACACATCTTTCCCCACAGCACAGGCTGGGCACTGACAGCAATCATGTCGTGCCCCCAGAATCTTCTCACCTGCCCCACTGCAGCCTTGGACTTGCACCTCTGTTCAGGGAAGCCTCAAAGGAGGTGGAGGAGAACCCAATCTCACACTCTCTTGAGCAGAGATTCTTTTCTGACAACTTGCTTTCCTCCATTACCTGTTGCCACCTACCTCTCCTCCTTGTGACAGCACTCCCTTCCCCGACTCTGCTCCCTGGTTCTTCCAGGGCCAGCTCCTGCAGTTGGGGGTAACTGAGCAGGGATAGCCAAGCCCTGGCCTCCCAGCCATTAGAGACACAAGCCACCCTCAGGCTCCTCCCGGTGCCCGCTGCATACTCAGCCTGCCCCAGCTAACGCGTGAAGGAGGCACAGGAGCGGTGCGCACACCTGTCTGCTCGGAGACATGTGGAGAGATGTTTATTCTGAGGTCTCTGTGATTGTATCTTCACTGCAACCCCAAGGTGTGACTGCAGTTCACACACAGATCCCCGAGCTTCAAACGAGCTGGCTTCAGCTCAGCCACCCACCACTCGTTGAACATCAGCTTCACAATTTGGACTCTATTTAAATACTCAGCTGCAGAAAACCACCACGGTAGCCCTGCTGATATTTATACCTCCAAACAGATTCCCACTGCTACCAGAACAAGCGAGTCTTGAACTGAAACACAGCACCACCTCCTCTGGATCACCAGGAAAGCATTCCCCTTCTTACATGCAAGAAGAAGCAGGTCTGCTCTTTAAAGTATTGATCAATGAGCAGTGACATTATGCTTGAAACGCTGACAGGAGCCTCCTTAGTGCATAAACACAAACTGAGATGCTGTCTGCAAAACTAATTTCCCCCGTTGCACGACACGGCAACAGGCACTAGTGAAATCATCTTTGGTTTTGAAATAGTATTGCAGGATTAAAAAGAAGCAAACAAAACAAACCCAGCAGCTAGACACATCAAACCAAGGCTTTCCCAAGATCTGCTCACCCTGGCACGCAAGAAACTTGTGACCTAGAAAGCACTGCAAAGAAACTGCCAACACCCAGAGCGGCATGTTCAGAGGCGGGTTGCCCTGAGTAATAAAGCAGAGCACTGTGAAGAGAGAAACCCAGCACAGCAGCTCAAGCCAAGGATCAGAACGAGGGGGGGGTCGCAGCACCCAGCACTGCATCTTTCACAGGCCACAAAACAGCTGCTTAAAAACCTACCAGGAAAGCCCCAGAGCAGGCAAGCGTGAGAGGTCAGAGGCTTTGCAGACAGCGCCAGCCTCCCTGCCTGCACACCAGAAAGGTGAGGGGGGAAGGCTCGTCCCAGGAGATGTTTGAAATGGAGAGCAACCCCACGAGGGCACGCGCCCGCAGCTCCGACACGCGGAGCACTTGCCCGAGTCCCATTTCCAGGGGGGGTTTCATTTGGGTAAGGGCTGTGCACCCTGCCAAGCACTCTCCTCCTCAGGAAACAAAGTCATTTCTGTCTGCTTTGTAGTGACATTCCTACTCTGAATCAGCCCCCCGTGTTATCCTCAGAGACTTGCACCACCTGTCACACCCACTTCTCCATTCAATGTTTTTATCATTATTGTAATACAATCGGGGAAGTATCGGAGCTATTCATTCATTCCTTCCTTCCTTCCTTCCTTCCCAAAGGCTATTGGCTTACCTGCATGGCAGGTAACGAGTAATTAACATTAGGGAAAAAAAAAAAAAAAGGAATGCAATTAACCAAGGGCTTGGAGAAGAAAATATATTAAAAAAACAACTTCTCCCTCGCTCTAATAAGTGGTGGTTCCTCTAACATAGCCCAAACTATGAGAGGATATAAAAAAGTTCATCAGGTGTGGAATCAATTAGCACAAGGCATCATTAACACAGGGCCTGGCTGTCTAAGGAAGGCAGCACAGGACAGCTAGTCCTAGCTCAGATTAAAAAAAAACCCAACTAAATCAAAACAACACAAATAGGAATTTAAATGCGACCGTGGCTGCCAAATGCTGGGTGCCTCACTGGCAAAACCACACCCTAATCAAGTACTTCATCTCCCTAATTACAGTGTAGGCCTGTTCCCAGGACTATGGCTGGGAAGGAAGCCCTCGTCAAATAGGGAACACAGGATACTCAGCCAACATGAGCCCAAGAGCCTAAATAAATTCCAAACCATGGAAGATTTTCCATTTATGATCCAGTAAGAGAAGAGGTCTCACCAGCAGAACTGCAAAAGGACATGGGTCAAACCTGAGAGTAAGCTCCCCATGTCTCTCCTTCCACCCCCCCCGCCATGCAGCTCCCTACGACGAGCTCCTTCCTTTCACCCCTGCCCCCTCTCGCTCTGAGCCTCCTGCCCCAGCCTATCTTCATCGGCCTCGCAATTCCCACCAGCCAAGGGAAGACTTTAATTAGAGAGAAGTGATGTGATCTGGCTAAAATGAATTGGCACCTAGACGTGAACTTAAAACCAAACTTATTCATTCAGACTTGGAAAGATTCCCTTACAGGGAACGGTAAAAATCAGAAGCTGTTACAACTGTAAACAACCAACTGAAACGTAAGCGGTACCTACGGATTATGTTGGTCATGCACCGACAGGAATTAACAGCTTGGAGATGAGGCTGGCCAGACCTTCCTCCCATAGCCAGCATCTCCATCTCAGGGATCAGCTCAGCCCCCTTTCTGCTTTTTAACTGGCCCAAGCCAAGCAAGATGCGCTTTGCACAGCAGCACCTCTGCTCCAGCACAGAACGAGACACAACCTCACTGAGGGACAGGGCTACTCTTGGGAAATTCCAGGTCTAACCAGCAACCTTAACAGATTTCCAGACCAATCATCAGAGCCTCACGAAGAGCCCGTTATTGTCCCACACATTCAAATCTTTGAGAATTCAGACTCTCCATGTATGCTAGGGCAGAAAAAAGTGGCACTGCCACCAAGAGCTCTAGTTGTCTTCTGGCTTTCTAATCTTTACAGAAGACTAACAAGTCTGGCTAATTCATGCAATGAAACCTATCTCAGACTCTGTATATGAACTAATTAAAATAAATAAAACCAGTGTAGATAATGATAGAGCAAATCAAGTGCATATGAATTCAGCCAGTGACTCACCACTCCCTTGTTTTCCTTATTGGAAAACTTGGCGTATCACCATCCCGGAGTGACAATGAGTCAGGAAAGTGGCATGAGCCACAAATTGCAAGGAAATTAAAATAAGTATCTACATTTTTGGGGAGATTTTGGAGATTTTTGCTGGCTTTGTAAGGATGTGGCTATGACCTTCACAGCTCTATTCTCACGGTTTTCTGGCTAGACAAAATCTACGCAGGAAAGCATCATTTACAAGTTCTTCTGGAGACAATACATCCTCATGAAGCTCTTGTTCTCAGAATCAACTTGATGCCTTTACTTTTACACCTTCTTGCTCATAGTTTAACCAAATACACTTGAAGCACACTACCACATCTGCTGAATGCTGGATACCACCTTGCCTAGTAACGAGGTGGATGGCACTTGCTTGGAACCAGCCAAAGTACATGCAAATATTTTAACAGCACTGAACTGAGAGCTAATGGGCCTGTATGACACGAGGCTAACAGTTCTCAGCCTAGCTCTGTGAGAGCCTAACCACTAGCTGGTCACTTTGCTGCCTGCCTTCCTAACGCAGACCGTGAGAACTTACTGTTAGCTTCTGACACAGCCCCTGCTGGACTTGAGATCTTCAGGCAGGGTGGGAACATGAAGCCCACTGAAAAGCCCGTGCTGTGCACGAGCAGCTCTGCCTCGGGGGCTGGCACTCCATCATATTTCACTGCAATAGAATTCAATCCAAAAGGTTACGTTTAAAAAGCTATTTAGAGAGAAATAAAAATAAATAAATGCAGATTTCAAGGTTGTGGAGGCTAACAGAAGAATGCCTCCATGCTCTCTAACGTCCCAGGCTCTAGTGGGTAAGGATGTTCTACCCACCCCCTCCCCCTTCAGGGCCACACACACTTTTGTGACACAGAAGACTGAGATACGAGTGAACAATTGGGGTAATTAGTGACTGCTGATTTACAGCAGATGACAGCTAATTTCTCCGGTTAAGATGATTTCTTTCAAATCTGTAGGAATATGCACTCAGATTGGACATACTTCCAAGCGACTGCATCTCATTTCTCATTTGCATTTTGTGTCTGCTTAGCAATGCCTCGAAGCTATTTTGGAACATCACAAGCTGTCCAGGGCACGTTGGAATATTTGTATGTAATTGTAAGGAGCTTTCAATTCATTTTTACCACAAAGCCTGTTTTATAACAGGCAGGGGAGACATCAGATGCAGAGGTGCCCTGGCCAGAGGGGTGTGCAGAAGAACAGCAGCTGGGTGTGGAACAGCCCAGTGGGATTGTCAGGCTGTTCCAGGAGGGTTTCTCCTGCACAGAACTCGGTCAAAGCACGACAGATCTACTGTCATGGTTCTGGTAACCAGCTCCATGCCAGCATGTGGGGGTAGGGGCACATCCCCAGTGCTCCTGCCCGCTTATTTTATAAACTGGCTCTGCAATGTTACCCAATGGCCCCTACACAAACCTCCCTCTGCGACCTACATCTGGACAGGGTCAGGAGGCTTCAAGTGCAAAAGCAGGAAAAGCTGGAATTGCCTATAGAATATCCTCCATAGATAAAAACCTGGATAAAACCATGATGCAAACTTGGTCCTGTAGCCCCCTTCTGATGACAGGAAACCTGTTAAAAACCCCAAGGCCTGACTACTTCGAGCAGCTGCCTAAATCTTCTTGTTTTAACTTTCAGATGAAAAAGCTTTTCACTCCAGATAAAAATACCTACCCTAACTTTAGGAATCCCAGAATGGCCCTTACTGTTAAATATAGGCTTTAAACATCTCTGAGACACTGCTGCTGACACATGGCAAGTAGGTTTACGAGCCTGTCATCCCACATAAAGAAAGGAGGATAAAGCCACTCCAAGGCCACCCTTGCACACTGCTCCCTTTCTTTCATCTGCCCCTTTTCCCTGTTGTCTCTAGAGCAGCACTACTGGAGAGAGTGCAGCAAAGGTGACGAGGGGCCTGGAACATCTCTGTGGCCAGGCCAGGCTGAGAGCCCTGGGGCTGTGCAGCTGGAGAAGAGCAGCCTGAGAGGGGAGCTGAGC